>PVJS01047929.1:0-15255 GCA_004027185.1 Glis glis
GTTTCAAAATAAAGTATAAAAAATAGGGCCGGGGGTGTAGCGCAGAGGTAGAACACCCCTGGGTTCAATCCCCGGTACCGCAATAAATAAATAAATAAATAAAAATAAAGAATAAAAAATAGGGCTGGAGGTGTAGCTCAGAGGAAGAATGCCCCTGGATTCAATCCCCAGTACTGAAAAAACATAAAATGAATTATAAAATTCAGTTCTTCGGCTGGCTGGTTGTACTTGAAGTCCAGTGACCACCTTCCTGGACAGGGCACACACAGAACATTTCTGTCTTTGCAGCGTGTGCTATCAGGCAGCACAGCCCGGCAAGATCACACATATCTGCCTCTACTTCCCCTCCTATTAAAAGGGGGCCCTCAGCCGGGCGTGGTGGCACATGCTTGTAATCGCAATACTTGAGAGACTGAGACAGGAGGATCACAGGTTCGAGGACAGCCTCAGCAAGTAGTAAGACTCTCATCAACCTAGCAAGACCCTGTTTCAAAATAAAGATAAAATAGGGCTGGGGGTGTAGCTCAGAGGTAGAACGCCTCTGGGTTCAATCCCCAATGCCACAAAAATGGGGGGCTCCCAGGTCATTCCCAGGGTGCAAGAGGGGAGAACCTCCACGTGGGCAGACATTTCTACCTCACACCTGAAGAACCAGGCAGCCCCGGTGGGAGGAGGCAGCTGGGCAGGGGAGGCAGGAACAACTGCCCCAGATGCCAAGGAGCCCCCATCCCTGCAGAGGAATGCTGGCGCAGCCAGAGGGGCCTGGAAGGAGCCGGGAAGGATGAGGACTGGTGGTGTGGAGATGGGAGCCCATCGCACCGGGGAGGTTGAAAGGGGGTGTCACACAGGGCTGCCCCAGAGAGCGGCCAAGAGCCCCAGCCCGGGCCCGGCGCATGAGGCCGACGGGCAGCAGGGAGTACTCGGGGTGCGCGTATGGCTGCAGAGACACAGACAGGACTCTCCATCCCTATCTGAAAGAAGAGCTGGCCCACCCTGGGGCAGCTGACAGCTTAGACGAGATGTTTGCAGCATGGGCCCCATGGTGACCCCAAGTGAAGGAGTCTCCTCCCATCCGCTGGCCAGGCATGCTCTGTCCCTGCTAGTGCTCCAGCGTTGGTGAACTGCCTGCCTCCCGGCACAGCCCACCCTGCTGCTGGACAGACAATCTCTCTTGTGAAGCACAGGCTGCCTCCCCGCAGCTCCCAAGCGTCCTGCTGCGCTTCTGCTCAAGGCAGACCCTGGAGCAAGGGCGCCCTCAGTCCAAGCAGTCACGAATACACTAGGGACAACCAAGTGAGAAAAGCCCTTGTCATCCCTCTTGCTGAAAAGGCCACATCAAACAGGAACTGCCAAAAATGGTGCATCATGGCTGCGGTGACATGAGGACACCCTGGTTTTGACCACAGGAAAGAGATACCTGAATTCGTTCCTTCCTCAAACCTCCCAGTGCACCCGTGAGGCGATCCTGTTTTAAAGGAAATCCAAGAGCCAAGCGTGGTGGTGCACGCCTGTGATCCCAGTACTTGGGAGGCTGAGACAGGAGGATTGCAGGTTCGAAGCCAGCCTCAGCAACTTAGTGAGACTCTGTTTCAAAATGAAAAAATAAGAGCCCCAAGACCCTGTTTCAAAATAAAAATTTAGCTGGGCATGGTGGCGCATGCTTGTAATCCCAGTACTTGGGAGGCTGAGACAGGAGGATCGCAGGTTCGCGGCCAGCCTCAGCTACTTAGTGAGGCCCTCTGCAACTTAGTGAGACCCTGTTTCAAAATAAAGAATAAAAAATAGGGCTGGGGGTGTAGCTCGGAGGTAGAATACCCCTGGGTTCAATTCCCAGTATTGTAAAAATAAATAAATGAATAAATAAATAAATAAATATTTTAAAAATAGGGCTGGGGGTGTAGCTCGGAGGTAGAATACCCCTGGGTTCAATTCCCAGTATTGTAAAAATAAATAAATGAATAAATAAATAAATAAATATTTTAAAAATAGGGCTGGGGGTGTAGCTTGGAGGTAGAATGCCCCTGGGTTCAGTCTCCAGTACCACGAAAATAAATAAATAAATAAATAAATATATAAATATTTTAAAAATAGGGCTGGGGTTGTAGCTCAGGGGTAGAATGTCCCTGGGTTCAATCCCCAGTACCGCACACACACACACATGAAAAATAGTATATGGTCTCAAATGTTACCCTGGACTCTGCATTTGAGCCCATTTATCTCAGGGCTCGGTGTACAGGAAAGAGCCATAGGTAGGGTGTCCCTACCCACCACCAGCTGAGCCCCTTGGAGGTGACCCCAAAGGAGCTGAGAAAGCCCCAAAGGATAGAAAGGAAACTGAAATCCCTCCCACCATGGCTCTCCTCCGTTGAGTGACACTGGTAAGAGATATTAACAGGAAGCCCCGCCAGCCTGCTCAGCTGAACAGGTCCGCCCTGTGCAAAACTTCACAGCCAACAAAAGGCACCTGAGGAGGGCGGGGCAGGTGGGTGGGGTTGGGGAGGCTGGAAGAACAGGCTCCGCGGGTGGCTTTGGGGACCCAGAACCTGGATGAGTCACAGGGTGAGAGTCTGGCCTCCTGGGTCTCCTGGGCGCCCAGCCCTGTGCAGGCTCCCCGGCCAGCTCTAGCAGGAAAGATCGCTGACTGAAGGGAAGGTGCAGGAAGGCTGTGGCCTCCAGAGCTCAGAGCAGAGCAGCTGAGCAACCCGCTCCCTCACCATGGAGGGTCCTGTGAGCTCCTAAGACCCAGCGACGCTCACGCCTCTTTCCACTAGGTTCTGAGCACTTATGCCCCGGCAGGGCTTAGAACAGAAAGAAAAGCCGGGCGTGGTGGCGCACGCTTGTAATCCCGGTACTTGGGAGGCTGAGACTGGAGGATCCGGGTTCACGGCCAGCCTCAGCTACTTAGTGAGGCCCTCCGCAACTTAGTGAGACCCGGTTTCAAAATAAAGAATAAAAAATAGGGCTGGGGTGTAATTCGGAGGTAGAATGTCCCTGGGTTCAATCCCCGGTACTGCCAAAAAAAAAAGGGGGGGCTAGGGGTGTAGCTTGGAGGTAGGTAGAAGCTCCTGGGTTCAATCCCCAGTACTGCAAAAAAAAAAAAAAAAAAAAAAAGCACAGAAAGAAAAGCATGAGGTTGAACTAGCATGTCCCTGTACCCACAGTCCACAGCAGACACCATGGGAGGGAAAAGCACAGGTAATAATCACACCAGGACATGGAGACCTGAGCACGTGGCCTCAGAAGCTATCCGATCCTAGACAGGCCAAGGGCAGAGGTTCTCAAAGACTGGTCACGGAACCCCTGTATCAAAACCAGCCAGGGCACGTACGTAATAAAGAAACACGTTTCTAGCTGGGCGTGGTGGCACACACCTGTTATCCCAGTACTTGGGAGGCTGAGACAGAAAGATCACACGTTTGAGGCCAGCCTTAGCAACTTAGCAAGTCACTGTTTCAAAATAAAAAAGGGCTGGGGGTGGAGCTCGGAGGTAGAATGCCCCTGGGTTCAATCCCCAGTACCAAAATAAAAAAAAAAAAGAAAAAGAAAAAAAAGAAAGAATGAAAGAGATTTCTGGATGGGGGCCTGAGAATCTGCATATGAGCAAGCACCCCAGACTACTGTGATTCCCCAAAGCCCGAGACCCCCTTGAATGGGGCCAAGGGGCTCAAGAAAGAGTATAAAGAGGAAAAGTTCCCAGCGCTGTTATTGGTTTTCACATCTGACCCCGGAACCCCCCCACATACCTAGTATCTTGGCGCATGGTCCCTCCCTGCCCTGGGCCTCAGTTTCCTCACCGTGCAGTGAGCAGGTTTCCCCCTCGAGGATCTGTAGTCTAGGTTCCCACACGGCTGGGTGGGAGGGGCTCCCTGGCCCAGGCAAGCTGCCTCATAGGATTCTGGCTGGGGCAGAGGGCCAGGAGCGGGGAGGCCGGTGGAGACAGAGACCAGGGAGCAGCTGTGGGCCCCAGAGGCCCTCACTCCCACCCACCGCTGGCTGACCGGAAGCCAGCAGGCCATAGACACCACAAAAAATAACCCCATGGCTGCCGGCATCTCTGCTCTGTGCCCTGCTGGCCCTGGGGAATCACCAGCTGCCCAGGAAACCGCAGGAAGAGCGGTGCTGCGGAAGGCAGACTGGGACGGCCGCTTACTCCGGCCTGTGCGGCCTCTGGAAGCCTCCGCGGTCTCATCCGCAGGATGGGGAGAATGCCAGCAACCTCACAGAAATGGGGGACCAGCAGAAACCCATGCATCCAGGCAACCCCCAGTAAATGATTCTCCATCGCTAGCAGGACCTGCCTGAACTAGCACACACACCCGTCCCTGCCTGGACACCCAGGGCTGCAGCATTAGGAGCACGCCGGCCAGGCTGCGCGGGAGGTAGGGGAACCTGGCACCCAGGCGACAGCAGCTGTTGTTTCTACGTCTCTCCAAACCCCCAGGGAGAACTTCCTGAAGCTTCTATACAATTAAAAAGCACCAAACACACTCAATGCCTGCGATAAAGTTACAGCCCAAACTGGGTGGGAGCCTGTGCCACCTTCCAGCTCCGACAAAAGCCCAGGAACCTGCAGATCAGCCACAGGGGCCAGGTGCTGGGCGTGTCCCACTGCGGACCCCAAATCTGGTGTGTAGCGTGAGCACGGCCACCACACTGCACCCACCAGCTCCCAGGGCTCGGCCAGGGCTGTGTGCGTCCCCAGCACATGGCTGGAACTTACCTACCTGTCACACCCTTCTGGCTGGGAATTTCATCCACATCTGGGAGGGCTGCAGAACCTGATGAGCTGTCACCACTGGGCACGGGCTGAGAGGGGTGGCCACTAGCAGTGTCCCCCAACTGGCCTCTCTTGAAGGCGTCCAAGCAGCAGACAAGAGAGAGCTTGAAGTCGCCGCCTTCACGGAGGCTGGCACACGGGGTGCAGAGAGGGGCGCCCTTGGGAATCGCAGGGGATCTGGACTCGTCCCCTCCCTGATGGGCACTCATCTGGCACGCGTGGCATCAGACGCATTTCCAGAGAGCAAATCCATTCAGATAACTACACACGCGCGTGCATGCACCTTATCGCCCTGGCCCGCCTCTCTGGAGTGTTTACAGCCCTTAGTGACTCACAGCAAACACAGGATTCCCCAGGCAACTGCTCGGGCCGGCGGCTTTGACGATGGGATGCGCCTGTTTATCTGCTGGGGCGAAAGCCTGTCTACACGCAAATCCACCTGATTTCCCGTTTTTTGTCAACTTGCCTGTTACAGATGAGAGAGGCTGACTCCGGGCCGCGGGTGCTGTTTTCTTTAAACCACACACTTGCGGCTCTGGAGATGATTAAAAGGAGAACAAACCTCTCTTCCTCCAGAATGACCTGCAAACCGACTGGTCACCTCAACTGGAATATCACAAGAGCATAAAGAGTGCTTAGTGACTGTCACAGAGACACCCTGATGACTCCGAAGGCCGAATCAGCCGGCAGTCCTTCGGAGCCACCTGGTTGATCAAATCCCAGCGTTTCAAACTTGAAAAACTAACGTATGCGCGTTATACATTTTACACACATACACACGCTTCTTCAAGTCTTTACACCCTGGATAAATGTGAATCCCCGTTCCTCCCTCATGGCACGAGTAGCTTAGGCCCCATTGGAGGCTAATCACACACACACACTCCTGTCATCTCCAACAGCTCTCCGGTGGGTAATATGATCCCCATTTACAGAAGGGTAAACTGAGGCTGGGGATGTTAAATAACTTGCTTGGAGGCCCATAGCTAACAGGGAGCAGAGCTGAGGAATTCCAAACTGTGTGTTTGACTCCAAAACGGGTGCCAGGTGCTCAGCAGGTATGCCACCTGCCCTGGCTGAAGGACAAAGCTCAGTCCATGGCACTGAGCCACTACACAGGGTGCAGGGCGGCCTGCCACAAGCCGAAACCTCAGCAGAGTGTTGTGGGGGTGGGGGTACTGAGGACTGAACCCAGGGGCATTCAACCTATGCGCTACACCCCCAGTCCTATTTTATTTTTTATTTTGAAACAGGGTCTCTCTAAGTTGCTGAGGTTCTCACTATATTGCTGAGGTTGGCCTCAAACCTGTGATCCTCCTGGCTCAGCCTCCCAAGTACTGGGATTACAGGCTTAGTGGTTTTCAGTCCTGATGATCAGGAGAGCCACGCCCCCACAGGCCTCCACCCTGCCCTGAAAGATCTGAGCAAACCCATGGGAGGTCCTAGTGGGCGGCTCCCTCCACACATCCCTGATTCCCAGGTGACTCTATCCCACCCCTTCCCAGCAGAAGTCCATCCAGGAGGATTACAGAAAGACTCCAGGTGGAAATGGCCACGCCCAAAGATAGGCAAATGCTGGCCTGCTTTCAAATGAGGAATGTCAGGGACAGCAGGAAGCTTTGGTTGTCAAAATGATAAAAATTCCCAGTACTTGGAAGGCTGAGATAGGAGGATTGCAAGTTCAAGGCCAACCAGACCCTACAATTTAGTCAGAGCCTATTCCAAAATAAAATATAAAAAGGACTGGGGGTGCCGGGCGTGGTGGCGCACGCTTGTAATCCCAGTACTTGGGAGGCTGAGACAGGAGGACCTGGGTTCACTGCCAGCCTCAGCTACTTAGTGAGGCCCTCTGCAACTTCATGAGACCTGGTTTCAAAATAAAGGATAAAAAATAGGGCCGGGGTTGTAGCCCAGAGGTACAATGCCCCTGGGTTCAATCCCCAGTACCACCAAAAACAGAAAAGGACTGGGGGTGTAGCTCAGAGGTAGAATGCCCCTGGGTTCAATCCCCAATACCAAAAAAAGGGTATAAGAAAGAAATTTAGCCAGGCATAGTGGCGAACGCCTGTAATCCCAGTACTTGGGAAGCTGAGACAGGAGGATTGCAGGTTAGAAGCCAGCCTCAGTAATTTAGCAAGGCTCTCTGCAACTTAGTGAGACTCTGTTTCCAAATAAAAAATAAAATAGGGCTGAGGGTGCAGTCCAGGGGTAGAAGGCCCCTGGGTTCCATCCCCAGTCCCACATATAAAAAGGAAAGAGAGAGAGAGAGAGAAAGAGAGAGAGAAGGAAGGAAGAAGGAAGGAAGGAAGGAAGGAAAGAAGGAAGGAAGGAAGGAACGAAGGAACGAACGAAGGAAGGAAGGAAGGAAGGAATTTAACAGGGCATCTACTTCTTTAAGAGCAATACTTGGTCTTCTCCACTGCTTGGAGGTCTACAATCTGGGGTAAACTCCTGGTTATGAAACTCGCTGGCTGTGTGATCTTGGGCAAGTTCCTCCACTTTTCTGAGCACCAGTTTCCTTATCTGTGGATGGGATTAGCAACTACGCCTCCACCCTAGGGTGCTGGGAGCCAGTAAGCAAAGATATACTAGAGTCCTAGGGTCCCCTCCTACATGTGTTTTATGGGGGTGGGGGAGAAGTGCCGGGTATGGTGACACACATCCATAATCCTAGTGCTTGGGAGGCTGAGACAGGAGGATCACAGGCTCGAGGCCAGCCAGCCTCAGCAACTTAGCAAGGCCCTGTGCAACTTAGTGAGACCCTGTTTCAAAATAAAAAATAAACAGGGCTGGGGGTGCAGCTCTGAGGTAGAAGGCCCCTGCGTTTAATCCCCAGCAACACACACACACACACACACACACACACACACACACACACACACCATATATATCAACCTAGCAAGACCCTGTTTCAAAAAAAATTTTTTTATTTTTATTTATTTTTTTGTGGTACTGGGGATTGAACCCAGGGGCATTCTACCTCCAAGCTACACCCCAGCCCTATTTTTTATTCTTTATTTTGAAACAGGGTCTCACTAAGTTGCAGAGGGCCTCACTAAGTAGCTGAGGCTGGCCGCGAACCTGCGATCCTCCTGTCTCAGCCTCCCAAGTACTGGGATTACAAGCGTGCACCACCACGCCCGGCTTCTCAAAAAAAAATTTTTTTTAAATAAGGCTAAGGGTGTAGCTCAGAGGTAGAATACCCCTAGGTTCAATCCCAAGTACCATACACACAAAAATGACTTGTTTTTAACTGATGGGCAACACCTGCTTGCCTTAGGGACCTGACACTCAGGAACCCCACTTCATATTCTCTCTCTCTCTCTCTCTCTCTCTCTCTCTCTCACCTCCCGTTACCCGCTCCCATCCTTCTGCCACTCCTGGCTTTCCGCTTCTGCGTCTCGGGTACCGTCCCCTTACCATCCCTGGACACATCCTGCGCCTCCTGGAACTCTCCTCCCACAGAACAGAGGCTCCATGGAAACGGGCTGCAGATAGTTGTGTTTGCTGCTACATCCCTGGCAGCTACGGCAGTGCCTGGGCCCGGGCAATGCTCGAGAAATGTGGCTGAATGAGCGGCCGGTGAGACATCCAAAGACTCTGTTCATGCCCCCAGCGTGAGAGCCCCAGTGAACCCCTGGTTCACTCTAGGGGGGCTCTGGAATGATCCGACTCCAGACACAGTACTCCCACTGCGCCAGCAGGGAAACTGGGTTGTGAGGTACTTCAAGGTCAAACAGAATTGGGGCAGAAGCGGGTGTGCACTGTGGAAGCATCCATGCCTGCATCTCCCACCCTGGTCCCTGGACCATCCACCCTGGAGGCCAGAGCTGTCACCAGCCCAGGGCCTGTCACCCCACTGATCTCAGGACACCCTGAGCAAGGTTAGAACATCCAGGTCTCCATCCTGTCGTGAAGTGTCAGGTCTCAGACTCTCATCCAACAGGGAACTTCTTCAGCTCCTCAAATTGAACATGGTAAGCCAGGCGTGGTGGCGCACTCTTGTAATCCCAGTACTTGGGAGGCTGAGACCGGAGGATCCGGGTTTGCGGCCAGCCTCGGCTACTTAGTGAGGCCCTCCACAACATAGTGAGACCCTGTTTTAAAATAAAGAATAAAAAAATAGGGCTGGGGGTGTAGCCCAGGGGCAGAATGCCCCTGGGTTCAATCCCCAGTACCACAAAAAAAAAAATAAATAAAAATTTAAAAAATTGAACATGGTGTCCAGCTTGGGACAGAGTGCTAATGTCCCATGGTGAGTCACTCACAGCCTCACAACCTTCAGCTACAGGTAGCCATTTCCCTCCCAGAGGAAAGCTCCTGGTAACAGCCGATGGTTTCAGAAACCATTTCCATGCCGGCTGTCCTCAGTGCCCAGCCAGCATGGAAGCTCTCTGAAACTCCTTTTGGTCTTTAAGACAGAGCCCGGTGTGGTGGTGCTTGCCTTTCATTCCAGAACTTGAGAGGCTGAGACAGGAAGACCACAAGTTCGAGGCCAGCCTCAGCAACTCAGCAAGGCCCTCAGTAACTTGCACTCTATTTCAAAATAAAAAATAAAACAGGGCTGGGGGTGTAGCTTGGAGAGAGAATGTCCCTGGGTTCAATCCCCAGCACAACACACACACACACACACACACACACATACACACACACACACACACACACACATGCACTAACGCATGCACCCAGAGACAGGGGCTGCAGGTGTAGCTCAGCAGTACAACGCTTGCCTAGCACTGTGTGAGGCCCTGGGTTCCATCACCAGTACCATTTAAAAATAAAAAATAAGAACTGGAGACACAAGAAGATTTAGGGCTGTAAGTGGGTTAGAGAAAACTCAGAACTTTGTGTTGAGCCATGGGTTTGGCCCTGTAAACGGGGACAAGACATCTCCTAGCTCTCTCTCCACATGGTGAAGGCTGACAGAAAACAACCTCTCCTAGACCTAAGAGACAGGTTTCAGGGCTGCACCAGGTCATTAGGATATTGTTATGGAGAACACCGAAAGGAGCCTATCTAGACACAAAGTAAACAGCCGCCTCTCGGCCCAGCCCACTTCCACACATTTACATCATAACAACTTCCATTGACACAACACACGGGCTCAGATTACTGCAGCAAGTTATAGACAGGTCAGGAGGGTGGAGATGGGCAGACAGCATCACAACCTAGGGGGAACGGGGGCCACAGGGCACTGACGGTGATCCCCTTGGGAGAAGCCAGTCTGGATGCTTCAGACACCATCTTTAGAAGGATCAAATCCTTACTTGGCACATGTATTATTTCCACTGTGCAGCTGGGTAAACTGAGTCTCAAAGAGACGAAGCAACTTGCCCAAACTCTCCCATCTGCTCACGTTTTGCACCTGTGCTATTTCATATCCACCTGTCTTGGCCTGTAACTGCTCTGTGCAAGTAGGGAGAAGGCGGGCCAAAGTAAACCACCTGCCTTGGAGAGGCATGCTTGGCCCTGACACTTGGGGTGCACGCCATCTCCAAAGAAGACCAACACCCGCAGCACAGGAATCAGGGGCTGGGCGGCTGGCTCCTTCTCAATGGAAGGAAAGAATTATTCAGCAAATAAGCCCGGGATGCCCCGGGTGGGTGAGCTTGCTGCCTGCAGAGGTGTTCTGGGTCAGAGGCTCTGCGATGTACAAGATCTGAAGGGCCAGCACCAGGGTGCAGAACTGTGAGAAAGAGGGCCAGCCACTCACCCTCCGCTTTCCTGTCCCTCTGAATCACACACCCTCGCTCCCAGGGCTGCGTCGCAATTTTCAGGACACACTGCATGAAAATTACTGGAACACGATAGGTGTTCAATAAGTAATGAATAATCATGTGCTTTCCCCTCCACCCCGCCCATTTTTCCTGGAAAAAGTATTCAGAACTTCAAACTGATAATAACAGACCCTTCTCTGAAAAGTCCTTAGACTTCTACCTCGACTGCTTCCTACTTAAAGCGGATCCAGGGGTTCCTGTCCCCCCATGACCTAACACGAGGGGGTGGGGGCTGGCGGTGGGGAGACAGCTGAGACCGGAAGGGGACCGGGATGGGCGCACCTACCGGGAACATTTTAACACTAAAACGCTGTCCTCCGCTTGGGGCGGAGTGGCCGAGGATTCGCAACTAGATCACTGCATTTCGGTACCCGCCGCTGCCATCTCTCCCCCTGCATTCCTCGGGATTCAAGTGGCTGAGAAACGCAGAAACCTCCCGGCTCGTAGCAGAGAGGCGAGCCATCCATTTCCCCTCGGGGTGAAGGGCCGCTCTCCTCCGGACTTGGCGGGGCCGCCAGATGGGTTACAGATGCGGTCACAGGGGGCCGCCCCAACTTTGCGCGGGGCCAGCCGCTTTCCCACGCTTGCGCGGGGTCCAGCCCGGAGCTGGATCTCGGGACGCCCCAGGGATCGTACGCCTGACAGGTGTGGCTGTGAGCTCCCCCGGGTGCCGGCCCCGGGAGCCCGAGCCGGGGAGCCCCGAGACCCTCCCCCCGTGCGCGCTGAGCAACTAACTCCGCGTCCCGCGCGCCGCCCCGGGCCCCCGCGCGCGGCCAGAACTTTGCCACCGGCGGCTCGGCGATCCCGATCCCGATCCCGGCCCCGAGCGCCCCCGCGCGCCCGGCCCCGGCCCCGGCGGCTCCGCTCCGCTCTGCTCCGCTCCGGGCCCGAGCCGCCCGCCCTGCCCCGCCGCCCGGCCGGCGCGCACCTACCCGGCTGGCCGCAGTCGCCATCCGCTGGAGCCGGGGGCGCCCCTGCGCGGGGCCGATCGCCGCGCCCCGCCGCGTCCGCGCACAGCTCGCAGGCTGCGGGCCCCGGGGGTCGCGTGGGCCCCGCGCCCGCCCCGCAGGAAGGCGCCGGCTCGCCCTGCGCCGCCAGCTGGCGGACGCGCTCCCAGGAGCCCGCGTCGGCCGCCCGCATGCCGCCGGCCCGGGGGGCGCTGTCCGCGGCGGCGCGGGGGGCTCCGACCGTGGGCGCCGGGCTCACAGTCCCGGGCGCCGCCGCCGCATCCGGGCGCCGCCCGCCCGCCCGCCCGCCCGCGCGCGGGACCAGGGCTCTGGGTCCGGCCGGACGCCGGGCCGTCCGCGGCCGCCGCACGCGAGGATCCGCCGCGGAGCCTCACGTGGGAACGACTCCGGCCCCGCGCTCCTCCTCCCGCTCCTTCCGGGCTGGCGAGGGGCCGCTCGCCCCGCCCACGCCACGCCCACTCCCTGGGCTCGCCCCGCCCACGCCCCGCCCCGCCCGGGACCGGCCCCGGGGCCCGAGAGCTGCACCCGGCGCCCGCCGGCCGCTAGGTGCGTCCCCTGCGCGCTCCTTCCTTGGCAAAGCTGAGACGCGGTCGCAAGCCAGGACTGGAGCCCGGTCTTCTAAAGCCCCGAGTGGGGGAAGACTGCAGGCCCTACCTGGCGCTCCACTGTGCGCCTGCTTCTCTACTCCAGAGACCCTGGGACTGCAGGGCCTAAGAGCCCAAGTCCCCAAAACTGGCCGGGAGAGGGTAGCAGCCCTGGGACATTTCCTCTGTGACCCCCACTCTTTGGGAGAGTCTAATACTGAGCGCTCTGGCTGTACCAGTGGGGGATAAAACCATGCCCGGCTGGGAGACCCCGTGACCTCCCCTAATTCCCCAGCCTCAGTTTCCTCCTCTGTACAATGCGGGGTTAGTGACTCCCACCCTAGTCCAGCATCAGTGCTGCTTATAAACTCCCCAACTGTGACAGCCAGCTGCAGGTGAGGTGATTCCCTGGGGAGGCCAGGCCTGGACCCTAGCACGGATGGGGAGGCGTACTAGGCTAGCCAAGTCCTATAGGAGAGACGGCACCTTAGAGGATCTGCATTTGAAGCCAGCCATGGACAGGGTATTGCGGTGACTGGCAATTCTCCTATAAAGTGCATTGCAGCTTGGGGGCCCCCTTTGATCTGGGATTATGATGTTACTTAGGAGGACTAATTATCTCCCCACGGCCCCAGGAGGCAAGTCTGGTCTCCCCTATTGTAGACACAGGGGAGCCAAGGCCAGCAGCCAGGCAAGGAGTCACATGCTCAGCGGGTCCCCAGCCTCCCCTTCCAGGCAGCACATGGCCCACCTGCCCAGGTCTGGCTCTGTGACCAGCGGTTCCCTGGCCCAGGCCTGAGCTGCAGGAATCTCCGGGTCACTGTTATATGGCTCTCCAGCAAGCTGTGGAAACCAAATGACTTTCCCCCAAGGCTGAAACCTTTTACACACCAGTTTCCCGACCGGTGGGCCAGAAGCCCAGTTCTGCAACCACAGTGACTTGACCACCAACCATCATGGCCTTCCCGACCCCCCCATCCTCCTCACCGTCCCAGTGACCCAGCTGCGGAGGTCAGAAGGGCTGCCTGGGACCCCCCTGTCCCTGCCTGCTGGAAGGCCTGGCCACCCCTGGAGGGCACACAGACATGCCAAGTGCTGGTGGTGCACAGAGGGAGAAAACTACCCCCGGAGAAACACCTGTGCCACTCTGGAAGAAGAAGAAACTGAGCCCCTGCCAAGGGGCAGAGGTGCCAGGAACCACCGATCCCTTTGTCTTTGGTGGGATAGCAGGCAGAACAGACCAGAAGAAAGACCCACTGGAGCCTTCGTGGGCGGAGGAGCTGGGGACGCTCTTACCAGATCCCAGATCCTAGATCCATCTGGGCCCAGGGTCTGAGACCCCTGCAGGACCCCACCTGCCGACACGCATGAGTGGGCTGAGCAGGGGAAGCAGGGACTGCTGTGGTCTGTTGTCATAAAGACACCAGGTTGCATTCTTTCGACTTAGCCTAACGCTGGGGAAGACTTGTCACTTCTGCAAAGACTTGTCACTTCTGCAAAGAAATGCTTTGCATTTCTTGAAGGGCGTGCAGTCCTTGGTGACCCTTCTGTTTCCTACCCTCGGTAGAGACATACCCTTTCCCCTTAACTCCAGGACACAGAAGAGGTAGCACAAGCGTGAGTAGGTAACCCTGGTCACTTGGTTGTGCTGTCGAGGACGGCACAGTGGGGAGTGGTGGGGACTGTGGCAAATAAGTGGTCACCAGACCTTGAAGAGGAGGCAGTGGTAGATGTCATGCACCAGGAATGCGGCCCTGGTGTTTACAGTTCTCCTTTTGGGGGGGGGGAGTTACAGGGATTTTTTTTTTTTTGCGGTACCGGGGATTGAACCCAGGGGCATTCTACCTCTGAGCTACACCCCCGGCCCTATTTTTTTTTTATATACTTTATTTTGAAACCAGGCCTCACTGAGTAGCTGAGGCTGGCCGTGAACCCGGATCCTCTGGTCTCCGCCTCCCAAGTACTGGGATTACAAGCGTGCGCCACCACGCCCGGCTGGAATGTAGAATCTAAGTTTGGAATGTTGACAACTCTTTAAAACTTAAGAAGAAAAAGAATGAAGAAGAGGAGGAGAAGGAAGACGAACAAGTAAATGAGTCTAGACGTTCTTGTCTAAGCCGGTTAAGGTGGTGCATACCTGTAATCCCAGTATCTGGGAGGCTAAGACAGGAGGATTGCAGGATCGAGGCCAGCCTCAGAAACTTAGTGAGACCCTCAACAACTTAGCGAGACCCTAAAAATTTTTAAATGAAATAAAATAATAAATAATAAAATAAAAAGGGAAAAATAGAAGAAGAAAAAGGCTGGGGGTATAGCTCAGAGGTAGAATGCCCCTGGGTTCAATCTCCAATACCAAATAAAACAAAACAAAAAACCCAGTTCCTGTCTACCCATTGCCCCCAGTGCTCCTTCCCTGGCTATCCCATCATTCCCTCCTGCAACTTGGAAGAAGTCTGTACAAATTTCCCAGCTACATTTCAATCCTCCAAGCTTGTTCTCAAATCCTGGGGAATTTCCACTGCCCTCCTTAGCAAAGTTGGGCCGTGTGTGTGTGTGTGTGTGTGTGTGTGTGTGTTCCTCACACTGAGGCCCACAACATCAGGGGGTGGCTGGGTTCAGCCTTCTGGGGGTTCTCAGGCTGCCCTGGCCTCCCCAGGCAGCCGCAGCCCCTCACCCTCCCTGCTCACAGCCCTGCTAGCCTGCAAGCCTGCAGCCTCTGCACTGGGTCAGGAGGTATTTCTTCCTGGAGGTATATTTCTAAGTACAAGGACATTCTGGGCCCAGGAGACATTTCTACACAGTTCTACAACAGAAGATCCAGGAGCCAAGAGCTGACAGCCCGTTTCCTGCCCTGAGCGGCCTGGACAAGTCCCACACAAAGGGTAACTCCAGGGTGGGTGGCTGTCGGTGCAGGCTCCACACTGGGCCAGCTTCTGAGCCTCGGGACTGTGAAATCACGAAGGATCCTGTGCTTGCAGGGGCCCTGCACTTGCCTTTAATGCTTTGCTGTCATTGCACTTTAATTCTTAAAAATATATGTATATATATTATTAAATAACTCTTTAAATATATATTTTTAAAAATAATTCTTATAAAAAATACATATATATATATATATATATATTTTTTTTTTTTTTTTTTTTTTTTTTTTT
>PVJS01047930.1:0-15257 GCA_004027185.1 Glis glis
CCACCACGCCCGGCCAGTCACAGCATATTTAAAAAATGTATCTGGATGCTGTAATTCCAGCTACTTGGGAGACTGAGGCAGAAGAATCCCTTGATCCCAGCAGTTTGAGGCCAGTTTGGGCAGCATAGCAAGACCTTGTCTCAAAAGTAGTTTTTTTTAATAAAAAATTTAAAAATTTGCTTTGCAGCAAACTCTGTTGAAAGGATAAAAATACAAGCTACAGGGTAAGAGAAAATATTTAAAAACCAAGTATCTGACAAAGGATTAGCATCTAAAATATAGAGAGAATTTTTAGACTATAACAACAACAATCTTATTAAAAATAGACAAAAAATGAACATAAAGTGAAGAGGATATATTATTTTACATAACATAAACACATGAAAAGGTGTTCAGTATCATAAAGATTAGAGAAATGCAAATTAAAACCAAAACAAACCCCGGTGCGATGGTGCATGCCTGTAATCCCAGTATTTGGGAGACTGAGACAGGAGGACTGTAGGTTTGCAGCCCACCCCAGCAACTTAATGAGGCCCCCAGCAACTTGGTGAGACCCTGTTTCAAAATAAAAAATAAAATAGGGCTGGGGGTGTAGCTCAGAGGTAGAATGCCCCTGGGTTCAATCTCTAGTACCACACACACAAAAAAGAGGTACTGTTAACACACCTATCACAAGAGCTAAAATAAAAATATGTAATAACACCAAGTACTTGTGAGGATGTCAGTAACTGGATCACTGATGCTGTGCTAGTAAGAATATAAACTAATAGTCTGGAAAATAATGTGGTAGTTATTTTTAATTCATTATGTAACTACCAAATTACTAAGCATTTGTTCCATAGAATTGAATACTTATGTTTACACAAAACTGTGAGCATGATTATTCTTGATGATTTTTTCCTAATAGCCCAAAATTGGAACTAACAAAGATGTTCTTTAATAAGGGAATGATTACACAAGCTAGGATGACTCCATACCATGGAATACTACTGAATAATTAATAATAATAATAATAATAATAATAAAAGACCACCAATCCATTAAATAATTTGGATGGGGCTCCAGAAAATTATGCTGAATAAGAACCAATCCCAAAAGATTGTGTAATTCCATTTGTCATTTGAAATTACAAAATTACAGGAATGGAGAATAGTGAGTAAGTGCTAGAGGTTAAGTTTGGGGAGGGGAGAAGTAGTCATGGCTGTAAATGGTGGAAAGCAGGACTCATCGTGATGGAGATGTTCCGTAGGTTGACTGTATTAATCAATATTCTGGCTATTTGCACTGTCCTTTTGCAAGATGTTACCATTGGGGAAATCACATAAAGGCTATATGGGATCTCTCTGTGTTGTTGCTTACAATTTCAACCTGTCTATAAATTTCTCAAAACAACATATTTTTTAAATTAAGGAAATTCAAATTTTAATGCCCATAAAAATATTTTGCTGACACACAGTTATAGTCATTTGTTTAATGTATCACCCATCTATGTTTTTCTGTTGCAATGCAGCGTTGAATAGGTTTTAGACACTCTATGCCCTGCAAAGCCTGGCAATTTAACGAGTCTTTATAAGAATTATTTACCAAATCCTGATCTACATTGTGACCTTCTCTCACTCATCTTTGCTTCAGCCACTGTCGTTTTTTTTTTTTTTTGGCCAAGATTTTGTAACATGGCCTCAATGGCACAGTACTGCCCCAGACTTGCTGCCGACTCCGTCTTCAGGGGGAAACTGTGGGAGCTCTGGGTCGGTGTTCTGCTGTCAGCTTTCCTACTAGTCCAGTTCAGATATCACTTTACATTGAGGTCTGGAAAGATCTTTTGCCTTTTTCCTGGGGATAAGTCTTTTGACTACATCCCATTTCCAATAGGCGATTCCTGAATGTCTGCCTTCACAACATTTTTTATTTTGTATGGTTACTTTTGTTTTTGAAACAGTGCCTTGTTCTGGATTTCTTTGACAAACATTTATTAAATATAGATAGATATTTCTATGACCTTAGAAATCAGGATCAGCAAGGCAGACAGTTTCCCATTCTTACATAGCTTAAATTCTAGTGGGAGAAATAGGAAGCATACAAAAACACCTACAAAGAAAGATAATTTCTGATAATAAAAAATATGGTGAAGAAAATAAGCTGTTGTGAGATGGTAGAGAGGGGTTGTTAGAGGGGCTGGGTTTAGAGGAGGCAGGAAGAGCTGTTCTGTTTGAAGAGGAGCTGTTTTATTGCCTCCCTCTGCCCCCTGCCCCCCCCCCCCAGCCAGGGAGAAGTAGAACCAACAGGGAAAGTTCTTAGGGGCGAGCAGTCTAAGCCTTTTTGGCAGCAATTACAAAAGGCTTAAGATGCCATTTGCTTATAAAGCTTAGCTTGTTTGAGCAACAGAAATGTGGCTATTGGGGCTGGTGTGCAGCAGGTAGTGTATGAGATGAATATGAAGACGAAGCAGAGACCAGATCATCTGGGAACCTGTAGGCCATGGTGATGATGAGTTCAGATTTTATCATAAATACGGGACAGACATTGGAAGAGCTTCAGTAGAGATATGGCATGAATATCTATCATCCATCTATCTATCATCTATCTATCTATCTATCTATCTGTCTATCTATCTGTCTGTCTGTCTGTCTCTGTCTGTCTATCTGTCTATCTATCTATCTATCTATCATCTATCTATCTATCATCTATCTAATCTATCTTCTGTTTGTCTATCCATCTATCTATCCATTATCTATCATCTATCTAATCTATCATCTATCTATCTATCTATCTATCTATCATTTATCTATCTACCTACCTACCTACCATCATTTATTTATTCTGGGAATTGAACCCATGGAGCTCCACCACTGAGCCATACCCCCAGTCCTTTTTATTTTATTTCATTTATTTATTTTGACACAGGGTCTTACTAAGTTTCCCAGGCTGGCCTCAACCTGCTATCCTTCTACCTCAGCCTCCCAAGTACTGGCACAAGCCATCATGTCTGGCTGAATTAATTTATTTTTAAAGAGATCATGTTGCTTGCTTTTTTGTAGGATAGAACAGATGAAGCAGGGCATGCACATCCTTATAAACTTCTTTGTGAGATCACTTTTGTAATTGTGTGGAAATGACTGTGTCTGCTTAAATCTCTTCAAATTGAATTAATTAAAAGTGCATGTTAAGTATTATTTATATAATCTATGTCTTTATTAGGTTTTTGTCTATTATTCTATTGATTGCTGAGAGAAGTGTTAAAATTTCCACCTATGATTGTGGAATTGTCTACTTCTTTTTTAAAAATTCTATTCATTTTTGCTCCATATGTTTTAAAGCTCTGTTGTTAGGCACATACACATTTATAACTTATCTTTTCCTGCTGAATTGACCTTTGTGTCATTAAAAAATAGCCATATTTATCTCTGATGAAGAAAGTATATGTCAAATTTAAAGAGAAAGGGAAGGATGGAAGAATGGAAGAAAGCATTAGAAGTGGTTAATTCAGAAGCTCCCTACGGGACTGAGGATATGAACAACAAAATCTTAGCACCGTGGTCATTGGATAAGCTGTGGGCTGAGAATTCTGGGAAATCAAAGAGAGAGATTTGCACTATCATCAAATGTTAAGGATCACTTCCAGAGTAACATGGTCTACCCAGTGTAGTAATCAGGGTTCCCCAGAGAAACAGAACCAATTGTGTGTGTGTGTGTGTGTCCATATCTATCTATGTATCATCCATCTATCTATCTATCTATCTATCTATCTATCTATCTATCTATCTATCATCTATCTATCTATCTATCTATCTATTATCTATCTATCATCTGTCTATCTATCTATCTATCTATCTATCAATCATCTATCATCATCTATCTTGAAGAGTCGGTTCACTCAATTGTGGAGATTGGCATGCCCCAAGCCAGCAGGATGGAAGTATTACAGCTTGAATCCTTGAATCCAAAGGTAGTGTGCTGGCAGAATTCCCATATCCTCAGGGGAGGTAGGTCATTTTTTAAAGGTGTTCAACTGATTGGATGAGGCCCACCCCTATTATGGAGGGTAATTGAGTAAATCTGCTTTACTCAAAGTCTAGTGATTTAAATGTTAGTCTAATCTAAAAGGTACCTTACAGTAATATACAGATCTATTTTAACAAATATTTGGGTATGATCTGGCTAAGTTGACACATAAATTAACCATCACACATAGATAAATTGAATTCTAGCTACTACAGCCCCAAAGAGACCATACAAGCCAAAGCATAGGAATCTTCGCAATAAGAAGTAGAGGTAGATGACCAATAACTAGAGGGACACACCCTGACTCTGGGGCTGCACCAGTCTGTCACAGGCCTTGTTGAGGAGTAGTTGAGGTACCTTAGGGAAAGCAATCAGGTAACACAAAGGTCTCTTTATCGGGATATGGACAAAGCAACAATCACATTTCATAAAGGTGACTCGAAACAAATTTGAATGTCATCTATCATTGAAGAGTTATCCCTGGCTTTGAATTATACCATTGCAAACTCCTAAGAAAAATCTAGGCCAGGGATTTTTACTGCCTGTTATGTTTGCATGGAGATTTTTTGATTCCTCACTCTTATTTCTTTATTCTATTGCAAAATATTTTTGAGCAAAATCACATCCATTATCAAATAAGGCGCCAAATCCAATCCATGCTTCAATTCAGTCCCCCCATTCTGCAAGGACTGGGACTGCAGCACATGCATCACCTAGATTGCTGTTGTCATTTTAACATGCCACCAGTCTCCTCATCCTGAAGCATTATTTAAATGTCAGAGGCCGTGTAGTATAAGGAGAAAATATTAAGGTCTCTGCTTTAAACTGAACTACTTCCTAATCCTGGCTCTAACTTTTCTATAGTATATCCTTAGGTAAGTTCTACTTAGGCATCCCAAGCCTCAGACTTCCTATCTGTGTAATGGAAATGATTCCTCCCTTATAGGACCATTATGAGGAATAAATGAGACAATATATGTGTTCAATAACTGGTGGGCTCTTTTCCTCTTTTGGGACTCTCACTGAATAAGGAAAGGTAATTAAGCCAGGCATGCTGGTGCACACCTGTAATCCCAGTACTCGAGAGACTGAAAGGGGAGGATTGCAGGTTTGAGTCCAACCTCAGCAATTTAGTGAGACTTTGTTTCAAAATAACAAATAAGGGCTGGGGGTGTAGCTCAGAGGAGGATGCCCCTGTGTTCTATCCCCACTACCATAAAAAGAGGTAATTATTAGGATATTTTGGAAAACATCTTGGCTATTTAAAATATTGCTTAGGATGATTCAGGGAAGAAGTAATGAAGATTCATTTGGAGATTGCATAGAAATTTAACACCATAGAAATTTAACATCAAGATTTTATGTCATTTGGACTCTTCATAGTATGGTTCTTTAAGTTTCTTACATTACACTGATTGGCAGAAAAGTTAAGTCATAATTTTACTTCTAAAAAAATAAGTGTGTGAGGTATATTCATCTGCTGCCTGCTTATGGTATTAACAAAATAGTCACTATCAAACTGTATCAAAGTAGAAAACCAAATTCAACATTGAAAATGTTCATTGGATCCATCTGCATTTACCCATTCTTAAAAAAAGCAAGTTCTCATAGATTTTCAAGCAAATTCTTACTGAATTTGAATTTACATCATCCATTGATAGGTCATATTTTTACTTTTTTAAAAACATAAAGCAATAAGATGCAAAGGGATGGTAAGGAGATCAGGCAGCTGATCAATTAAAAATAAGTCATTAAGTCAAATCTAAATTTGATTTACACTGATACTTCCCTTTTGTTTGATTTTCGATGGGTAACTTTTTGTCTAGAAATTCCAGATGTATCTACTGAAAGCAGATGCGTCCATAGTTTGGAACGGAAGGATATGCTGAGCACAGATGTTCCACAAATGGGGAGAACCATATGGCAAAGATATGGGATCAATAAATGTAAATGTACTCAGAACAAATTTCCTCAATCATGTGATATTTTCAAAGGACTGATGGCTTTTAAAAAGAACAAGAAAACTAAAATAACCTTGGAAATTTAAAGCAGTGTCGTAATTTCCTGCTAAATAACTGTTGATTTAATCTTAACATTGAATATCTAAAATTGGTTTCACAGTATGTCATCCAGAGCTGAATTTATCCTAGAGAGGTTTAAGTAAATTGTGTGTAAATGTAGTATCAGTACAGAAGTGATGATGGTAGGAAAGTAAAAAAATCCATACATTTCAAACTTCTAAAAAATTTACCCAGAGTTGCCATTGCCTCTTCTGAGTAGAGGGCTCATATCTGTATCTTCCCTCTCCAGAACCTACAGGGTTTGTAAATGCAGTAACAAGGCATAAAGAAAGCCTTTGAAAAGCATTTTGGATTCATAAAATTACAGGGCTGGAAATAGATTGTCTGATACAACCTACTCCATTCAAAGATATAGAGATAGATCCAGGAGTGGCTTACGTTGAATGAAAATAATGCCAACTGTCATAAAGATTGCACAATCAAATTAGAGAAGAAATTATAGTCTCCAAGGTATTTACAAGCAAATCTCAATTATAGGGAGAAACTTGAAGGTAAAATTCCTTCATATGTATCTGACATGGAAAAGATAAGCTGTGAAGGAGAACCTTAGAGGAGGAGAGAAAAGTGTTGAGAAGGGTAGACAAAGGTGAGACCGAGCCAGGTTATCTTGGTGGACTTTGCAATTAGCTCAGAAGGACTCATTGCTGTCCTGGTTTGCACTTCTGTAATTTGTCACCCAAAATTCACCACACAAGTTGAATAGACAAGAAACTTTACTGAAGACTATTGCAAAAGGGAGAAAGATTATTGCATATTGCAATAAGAGATAGAGATTGAACTCAACTCTAGTGAAACAAAGGGAGAAGCATGCTTAATCACTGACGTGAGCTTGTGGGAAAGTACTGGAGGACATTGATTAATAGACCATCTTTGTATGCTAATTGTTGCTTATCAAATTTAGGTTCCTAACCTCCCCTGGAAACTAGGAAATAGGGGTATTATCATCATTATCATTCTTTTTAAAAATATTGTGGAGCCAGGCATGGTGGCACACACTTGTAATCCCAGTACTTTGGGAGACAGAGACTGGAGGATCCGGGTTCGTGGCCAGCCTCAGCTCTCTCGCTCTCTCTCTCCCTCCCTCTCTCTCTCCCTCCCTCTCTCTCTCTCTCTCTCTCTCTCTTCTTCGTGAGGCCCTCCACAACTTCGTGAGACCCGGTTTCAAAATAAAGTATAAAAAAAATAGGGCCGGGGGTGTAGCGTGGAGGTAGAACGCCCCTGTGTTCAATCCCCGGTACCGCAAAAAAAAAAAATATTGTGCATAATAATTATACATGAATGTAGGATTCATTGTGATATATTCATATGTGCACATAACATAATTTGGTCAATTTCATTCTCTAATACCCCCCTTTCCTGCTCCTACTCCCCCACCCAAGCCCATCCTCTTCCTATACTTACAGGCCTCCCTCCTATTTTCATGAAGTCCCATTTTTATTCCTTTTTCTTAACTTTCACATATGAGAGAAAACCTAGGACCCTTGACTTTCTGAGTCTGGCTTATTTCACTCAGCATCAACCCAGTCAACAGATGGGAAAATGAACTAAACAAACTTTTTATCAAAAGAAGAAATGCAAGTGGTCAACAAATACATAAAGACATCCTTAGCAATCAGAGAAATGCAAATCAAAACACTGAGATTTTTATCTCACCCCAGTTAGAATGGCAATCATCAAGAATACAAATAATAAATGCTGGTGAGGATCTGGGCATTTTCATTCTCAGTAATTACTCTTCCAGGAGATTGCTCCCAGGTCCTAGAGAAAAAGCCATTCCTGAGTAATAACACTTGCCAAATACTAGGAAAAGATTTACATCTCAAAGGAGCAAAGAATTTACAGCTCCAAGTTTTCTAAAGTGCATGCTCTTAGAAAAGAGAAGCCAGAGTTAGTCCAGAAGATCCCTATCAGAAGTTTTGTCAAGTGGAGGGGAATGTTAGACCCTATAATTTTATTCTATTGCTTTATAAGTAACCTATTGCCAGTTTCACGCATGATTTTTATCCTTGTCTGAATGAGTCATATAACCCTTATAAAATAACATGACTGCTGTTTTGCAATGAAGAATCAAGCTCAGCATGATCGTGTCTGACAATAAGGACTTGAACCCAGTTGCGTTAAAATTCTAAACCTTGTGCTTATTCCACTATGTTAGGTTGTTCTTTAAAATAATAACTAATAAGCCAGACATGGTGGTGCATGCCTGTAACCCCAGTACCTGGGAGGCTAAGACAGGAGGATCACAGGTTCAAGACAAGCCTCAGCAATTTAGTGAGACTCTCAACAACCTAGGGAGACCCTGTTTCAAAATGAAAAATAAAAAGGGCTAGGGGTATAGGTTGGAGGTAAAATGCCTCTGGGTTCAATCACTAATACAACACACACACACACACAAAAAAAAAAAAATCTAAACAAATATGTGAGCAATATTTATAATTTCTGTAGCACTTTCATGTAGATTATTTTTTTCTTTTTTTATATATTCATTTATTGGTGCATTGTAATTATACATTTTGATACACATCAGGGTAGCAGCATCATACATGCACACATTGCTCACTTAGCCCTCCAAATTTGTACTTCACACTAAGGTAGAGGTAGAGTCTATAACTACCTTTAATTATAAAGTAATTGAAATGCTGAGAAATTAAGTGACTTCCAAAATGAGATTAGAATCCAGAACTTCCGATGCTCTTACTAATAAAAACATATATTTAAACAAATCACCAAGATTTGCCAGGTTCTGTGATAAGAGTCGAGGATTTAAAATGAGCAAAGTTTCTGCCCTCACGGAGCTTGCACCCTAATGAGAAAAGGTAAAATGAAGGGAAATAATATGAGAACAGGAGAATGAAGGAGAATAATAAGGTGCTGAGAAAAAAATCTAACCAGACAGGGTGGGTGTGTTTGCAGCTTTGGATAAGACGTTTGGGAAAGGCGTTTGACCTGAGAACTGGCAATGTAACATTCCTAACAGAGGGAACACTACACAAGCCTGGAAAGGGGAAATAATTATCAACACACTTAGTATGTGTCAGACACAGTTCTAAGTCCTTTCTGAATATGAATTATTTAATTCTCATAGCATCTTTGTGGGGTAGTTACTATTATTATTCCTCAGTTACCAATGGGGAACCTATTCCTTCTTGCACAGAGTTTCTAACTAAATTGTCCAAAGTCACACAGGAGGAGGAGGCAGACCTGGGATTGCAGTTGTGTTCGTAAAGCCCTGCAGTCCAGCTGGAGGAATGGGAGGAAGCTGGTGTGGCCAAAGCATGATGAGGGGGTAGGAGTGTAGACAAAACCGAGCTCGAAAAGGGTCACCGGAGTCAGACCAGGTAGGGCCGTGGGTCATTGGAAGGTGTTGGGATTTTAATCTCTAAATTATGGGAATCCACCACGGTGTTTTCTGTAATCATGAACTCTGACTTACCTGAATCACCTTGTTTCTGTTTCTCTGATGCTAGATATTCATGTTCAGGAACTGCCCCTGAGTCAGTTACCAGCTCTCCACCTGTGAAAAGATGGGAGGGAAGAAAGGAAAAGGGTGTGGTTGGGAGGAGCCTGAACTGAAGCCACACCACACAGTAATGTATGGAAACACTCCAGTGAGACCCTAGAGGATATAATGTAATATTGATTTTGACAGCTGCCAATGTAGAAGAAAAGATGACAGGTGGCTATTTCATTTTGGTGTAGTTATGGCTATTTTTTCAACAGGTGCATATACGCCTTGTTACTCAAAGCTCTTGGTCTGTTGCTCTGTAGATTTATGCCTCTCTGAAGATATCTTGTTTGCTACTAGTGGGTTGGGACAGCCTATCAAGGTCAAAGTGTAAATGAAAATAATGAACATCCTGTATAGGAGATTCAGAAATGTCGCAGTCCTTTCTCCACTCTGAGCATGTGGAACTTAGGTGGAAACTAAATAGGTACTTGGGGAAGAACGTGATGGATGTACTGAAAGTTAATGGGAGTAAAAAAAAATTAAACAAAATGTACATGACACAATATCTTAAAAATCAAGGTTTAAACATTTTCTTCTGCAGTTTGCATTATAGATTTTATAATCCTTTTAACATGTTGAAAACAGAAACACTTGCACAGAGATTTAGTGACTTTCAAGTCAAACAAATTGCTTGATGAACGGAGATCATACAAGAATCTCTTTCCTAATGGAAAAGGCTGAGATGAATAAAGGCCCTTAAGATTAAAACACTAAAAAGATTAAGCCAATTGAGTTCCAATCAGCATACTTTTCTGTAGGCAAGAGAGCATTTTCAGAAGTGTTTGAGTTGTTCTTTTTAAATGATATCTGGGTGGTGAAGTGACTACAGCACTATTGCAATATGGAAAAAGGCTGATGACACTTCTCCCCTCGTTATTTGCAGCACTTCCTACGGTACAGTCGGTGGTCTTGTTACAGGCAGAAGGGCCCACTCAGCATATGTACTGTGAGGTGCTTCCTCCTTGTGAAGTTGCATCTGGGGAGACTGAAGCTGAATGCACCGGGAGCTGGAGTGTCACAGGTGCCAGTGTGTGCACATTTATTCCTGGTAGGAAACAGCCTTTCCCCTTTCTTCCTGGACTTTGGTAAAGTATCTTTCCATGAACATCTAGGTAGGTATTGTCTTTATTTATCAAAGCTGGCTTCCAGGTTGTCCATTTGGTAAATGCTCTCAGAATCTCCAGTGTGCCAGGCACAGGCAGCTGTTCTTGTTTGATTGTTGACTTAGCTGTGAGATACGCCTCCTGACATTTGCTTGCGAGGGCAGCTTTGGCAGGTTGGTGAGAAGGGGAGAAGGTAATTCTGTGTCAGTTACAATGCATCAACATTTTAATTGTTTTCTTTCATTTTTTGATCAAATAGCTCCTGAAACGTTGCCCGTAGGTCCTTTGCATGGAAATCCTGGGCAATTATATCTGCCCTGGGGATTCTTGGTTTGAAGGTGTATCCATTTGGCCTTGTTTCTCTTTGGTGCAATTTTATGCTTTTAAAGTATTGTTTCTCCTTTCTGTAATAAGGCACAGGACGAGATACTAGGGAGGCAGGGAGAATAACTGCCATTACCAATCATGGGGAAACATGATTATAAAAAAAAAGTCTTGTTTCCTTAGAGTGCTGGGGATAAACTGCCATGATTTGGAAGCATTTTGTGAATTTGCAAAGATCTTCAAGACCAACTGTAGTTTAACATGTTAACTTCTTATTGATTTTTAAGCAGTTTTGTATTCTTGAAGCTTAGCATTTACTTCTAGGCTTTTTAATTAGATCTGTATATACAAGTCCACAGTTTTGATGGAACTATGAATTGTTTTAAGACTAAGGAGAAAGAGAAAAAAGTGCATTATCATTTTACATAGAAAAAACCTCATTTCCCTTATGGAGATTGAGGCATACAAAGAAGAGTTTTACTCTTTGTTAAAATAGTTTAAATATTTTAAGCAAGCATGAGGCTGTGGGTTAGACCCCTAGCACTTCAAAAAATAAATAAATAAAAAACTATTCTAAGTCTCTTAATATTAATTACTTGGCTTTGATTCGATTCCCACTATAAGTATTAGAGCATGGCATTTTCATCATTCAGTATTAGAATAAACTTCATACATTTTAAAAAAGTTATGATTTTATTTTTTTACAAATATATATATATGTATATATACATATATATATATATGTATGTATTCATCTATTTCATTGTCTTTGCTAGTAATTCAGCTACTAATAGGCCCATAAATTCTTCTTTCATAAAGGAGAATTATAGGATGATTTACACTAGGCAGTACATATGGAGCAAAATGTATAATTTCACAGTCTCTGCTTTTTAGTGAGAAATTTGGTTTAACTTGTTCTAACTAGAAGATTTTACTTCCTGTGTCATCAGGATGTGTACCCACTACCATCATCCTTCACTGGGCCTGAAGGACACATTGTCACTGACTGGCTTCTTCACCTTCCTTCTAATGCCCCACCAACTAGCTCATCATGTGTTTAGGAGAAAGTCCACTAAACTTTGGTACAGGACTTGGCTATGAGTCTAGTTCACCTACCAAACATCAATAGGATTTTAGGTCAATCATTTTGATAATAACCTCTGACCCGGGCCAGCCGGATCAATGCTACCCTAAGAAGGGGAGTGGGGATTGAAATGAGACAGGACACGAGGGGAGCCAAGCCACGCTGAGCTCGGACTCAGCTCTTTATTTTTAGGTACATTTTTTTATACACTTTCAGTCCCATTGTACCCATGGAGAAAAACATACTACTTCCTTACACCTGTTAATTTCTATCTAGGTTAAAAACCATTTGACCAGAACATCTAATTCTAAGCATAAATCACAATGCTAACGTAGCTCTGTCAAGACTAACAAAGGATATCTAAAAACACCAGAAAGAAAAACATCTTATGTGCGCAAGTTAACTCAAGGGTAAAGGGAAGTAAAAAGTTATGCCTGCATGTAGCTGCAAAGTCTTTTCTGCCCAAAGCAGCTCACCCAGCATGGCGTGAGCATGGCTCACCACAAACCTCTCCTACATGTCTCAAAGAATTTTATGAAGAAAACATAAGATATGTTGAGGTGTGTTTTAATGCTAGTTCCATATATATATATAAATCATCATTATTCCTTAAACACAGCCTATATTATGCCATTCCATTGCTTAAAAATATCCAATCATTCCCTGTTTCCTAATTCATACTTTTCTTATCATTCAAAGTGTCTTATTTCCTCTCTTAATAAAGCTCCTAATCATTTACCTTTCCATTCTTATTTTCTTCCTCTTTCTTTTATGTATTCTGGATTGAACTATTTTCCAAATTCTGACATTTGTATATATTACTTCCTTTACACAAAATTTTATTCCCTAAATACTCTATTTCTTCTCCTCCATCCATGAATTCTATGATGACCTCGTTCACCTACATATGAAGTAATCCCTCATATCTCTGAAAAACCATACCTGTTTTTTCTTTGTTTTATCACTTTATACCTTATTTAAGAGAAAGCCTTACCTCCTGTAATATTTATTCCCAAAGGGTTCTTTATATCTTCAAAGTCTGGATCTTTCCATTACACATTCTAGGTGCTATATAAATACTTGCTGGATGAATACAAAACAGCCTACACCTTTTCTTATCTCCTGAAGTCCTTTTAGGAAGATTTGGGCTTTTAAAGATATTTAAAGAAACCTGTTATTATGATGATTGTAGTAAGAATGTACAAAAAATCTGCACATATAATAAATATTGGCCTTTATGTTTGTTGAAAATTAAGTGATGAGAAAATATTTCATTAAAAATGACTCTATTCGTACAGAGATTTTCATTGAGGATTATTGATTTCTTCTAACAAGATACAGAATGGCCTCTGAAGAATTCATAAATTGGTGCTTGGAGTTGATCTAATTGAGTCCTCAGAGTTGTAATCCCAGCAGTGGTTAATTCCATTGTAATGGATTTATCTAGGTGGTGGCCCAGGTTGGTAGAGTGTGGCTGGAGAAGGTGGATCCCTGGGGATGTGGCCTTGGGGACTATATATGGTTCCTCCTCCCCCGATCTCTCTCTTGCTTCCAGCCTCTGTGATGTCAGGAGGAAGCTTTGTGCTCTCCCTCTCTCCACTTCCTGCTGCCATGCTCTGATATCTGCAGTCTCTGGCCTCATGTGGACCTGAACATCAAAATGCCTAAAGAAACCATGAGCAAATAAATCTTCCTTTCTCTAAGTTGTGCAGTCAGTTCTTTAGATTATAGATGTGAAAATGCTGACTAATATACCCCTCAAGTTGGTAATTTCTCTTGCTTGGACCATGAATCTTAGGGACCAGATATTGGGATGCTGGAATTGAGAGATGATGAACAGCAGAGACCATATCTAGCTTGTCGTTTGTTCTATTCCTTGGCCATATTAGAGATTGTGTGTGTGTGTGTTTTCGTGTGTGTGTGTGTGTGTATGTATGGAATTCCATGATCCTAAGACATGACAGAGGACAGATCTATGGGACTCATCTTGAAAGATTTTCCATCTCATTTTATCTTAACAAGTTAAAATATTTAATGATCATTTTGTAATTTCTATCTTTGTAATTGATGGGACATGAGGTTCTGATGTGGAAATATTAACATCATGACTAAAGATGATAAGATGAAGGGAGAAGACAGATTTACTAAGTGAAACATTACCTACAAATTCACTCTGTATTTCTTATATTTAGGTATTTCGATTACTATAGTTATGTAATAAAATGTCCCATATATAGTAGCACAGAATAGCCATTTATTAATTTCACAGATTTTATGGGGTCAGGAACTTTGTTTTATGGAATTGCAGTTTGTCTCTGCTCCACAATCTCTATGGCTTTAGCTGAAAGACTTGCAAACCAACAGCTGGAGTTAACTGAAGACTTCTCTGAGTCTCTGTGTCTCCTTGGTCTCTCTCTGTGATCTTATGGAAGGTAGCTGGATATCTTATACATTGTTTCCAAGGAATGCCCCTAGAGAGAGAGTGGGTTACAGGAAGAATTCTGGTCCCATCAGCTCCCTCACATCCTTCCCACTTCCCTACCAAGTATAGTCTCTTTTGTCTTCCCTTAAAATTGAGTGACTGCCCTTAGAGTACAGAAAGCCATCAAAAGCTGAATTGCCTCTCTTGATCTGGTCTTACAACATCATTTCCTGTAACTTGTTTTTCAGCATCACTTCTTGTAATTTGTCAAGGCAGTCACAAAGTTCTACTCAATTTCAAGGGGAGGTGAAACAGCCTGCATTTCTTGGTAAGGAAGTGGGAAGGGTCTGAAAGATATCATGGGACCAGAAATTTTCCTGTGGCCATTTGTAAAAAACATAATCAGCCACAGTGGGTATCTTAAAATTTAAACTAATTTGCACTCCCACCAGCAGTGTATTAGAGTTCCTGTTTCTCCACATCCTCGCCAGCATTTGTCGTTGTTTGTGTTTTTAATGTTTGCCATTCTTATTGGGGTTAGGTGATATCTCAGGGTAGTTTTGATTTGCATCTCTCTGACTGCTAATGATGTTGAACATTTTTTCATACATTTATGGGCCATTTGTATTTCTTCTTCTGTTAAGTGTCTATTTAGTTCACTTGCCCATTTTTTGACAACAAATGCTGGCGAGGATGTGGAGAAGCAGGAACTCTAATACACTGCTGGTGGGAG
>PVJS01047931.1:0-15254 GCA_004027185.1 Glis glis
CGCTACACCCCCGGCCCTATTTTTTTATACTTTATTTTGAAACCGGGTCTCACGAAGTTGCGGAGGGCCTCGCTAAGGAGAGAGGGAGAGAGAGACAGGGAGAGAGAGAGAGAGAGAGAGAGCTGAGGCTGGCCGCAAACCCGGATCCTCCGGTCTCCGCCTCCCAGAGTACTGGGATTACAAGCGTGCGCCACCACGCCCAGCTCTAAACATTTCTTTTAACTACTTCTATATGTCAGTAACTGACATAAATGCTAAGACCATGTAAAGCCATGAAAAAGTTTTTCTACCTCTTGCAAGTAAAAGGTCTAAGAAAAAAGAAAAACAAATTTAAAAGTTATTGTAACTTTGTAAGTACTGCTAAAATAGTGGTAGGTGTATATAGGAGCCTAGAGAAGTACCCTCTTTGAAGAAGTTCTGCCGGGAGGCCGTATGGGTTGGAAATGGTATTAGAATTGAATTTTTTGTTTTTTTTTTGGTGGTCCTGGGGATTGAACCCAGGGGCATCTATCTGCAAGCTACACCCCTAGCCTGATTTTATTTCTTTTTTGGAAATGGTATCACTAGGTTGATTACCAGCTGGAATTGTCCTTGAACTTGTGATCCTCCTATCTCAGCCTCCCAAATACTGAGATTACAGGTGTGCGCCACCACGCCCGACTTTGAATTGAATTTTGAAGGGTGAATATTGGGCAAAGTGAGAAGTGGACTTGCAAGTATTACCATTTATCTTGTAATAGACATCATTTTCCCTTTAAAGACCATGCAGTATAAGAAATTCAACTTTATTAGAGACAGCATTTTCATATTAGCTGTGACGCTATCTGACACATGTAAAATAATTTTAAGGCCCTTTTATTGTTGTAACATTATCAAATCTTTTTTTTTTTTTTGGTACTGGTGTTGAACCCAAGGGCATTCTACCTCCAAGCTATACCCCCAGCTCTTATTTTTATTTTGAAACAGAGTCTCACTAAGTTGCTGAGGCTAGCCTTGAACCTACAGTCCTTCTGGCTCAGTCTTTCAAGTATTAAGATTACAGGTGTGCACCATCACTCCCAGCTTTGAGACATGTAAAATATTTTTTAGAATGACATTCTAAATTCTAAGTCATAGTGAGACTGGCGTGGTGGCGCATACTTGTAATCCCAGTACTTGGGAGGCTAAGACAGGAGGATCGCAGGTTTGAGGACAGCTGCAACAAGTAGTGAGACTCTCATCAACCTAGTGAGACCCTGCTTCAAAATTAAAATAAAAAATAGGGCTGAGGGGCCAGGCGTGGTGGCGAGCACACTTATAATCCCAGTACTTTGGGAGGCGGAGACCGGAGGATCCGGGTTCGCGGCCAGCCTCAGCTCTCGCGCACTCTCTCTCTCTCTCTCTCTCTACTTAGTGAGGCCCTCCGCAACCTCGTGAGACCCGGTTTCAAAATGAAGTATAAAATATAGGGCCGGGGGTGTAGCGCAGAGGTAGAACGCCCCTGGGTTCAATCCCCGGTACCGCAAAGAAAAAAAAAATAGGGCTGGGGGTGTAGCTCAGAGGTAGAATGCCCCTGGGGTCAATCCCCAGTACCACAGCAAAAAAAATAAATAAATAAAAATAAAAATCATAGTGAGCTTGGTTTTTTTGAGCTTCATTTACTGGAATGAAAATCAAGTTTAAAAATGTATGCAAGGCCAGGTATGGTGGCGCACGCTTGTAATCCCAGTACTTGGGAGGTGGAGACCGGAGGATCAGGGTTCACAGCCAGCCTCAGTACTCAGTGAGGCCCTCCGCAACTTTGTGAGACCCGGTTTCAAAATAAAGTACAAAAAATAGGGCCGGGGGTGTATCTCGGAGGTAGAACACCACTGTGTTCAATCCCTGGTACCGCAAAAAAAAAAAAAAAAAAAAAATGTATGCATAGAACTGGGCATGGTGGTGCACGCCTATAGTCCAGTACTTGGGAGACAGACAGGAGGATCACAGGTGGTGTCTATCATATAATTTTTAGAGTAAACTATGTAAAACAATACTCTAAAATAAATGTAACTTTAGTAAACCCTGCTGTATTTCATGAATTATACGTAGGAGCTGTTGGAATCTCTTACATTAGGGAGAGTTCAGCACTCAGCCTTTTCTAATTCATTTATTTAAAAAATTATTGGGATGGGGTTTTAGGTTAGTGGTAGAGCACTTGCCTAAGCATGTGGGAGGCCCTGGTTTTAATTCCCAGTACTATATTTTAAAAAAAGGAGTGTTTGCTATGTGTTATAAACAAGATTGATGCAGTGGCGGAAGGGTAGTTACCTGGAAGTTGGAGCCTGTCCCCAAATCCTTTTCATTACATTAGTCCTACACCCCAAGGCAAGTCCTTTATCCATGAGCCTTACTTGTGAATGTATTCCTTTACCATGCTAGAGGAATCAGATAACGGACAAGAAGAGTTTTTTCAAAAAGTAGCACCATGCAAATATTAAGGACTTACTACAAGGAAGATAATAACCAATACCTAGCACCATGCAAATATTAAGGACGTACTACAAGGAAGAAAATAACCAGTAACTAGCACCATGCAAATATTAAGGACTTACTACAAGGAAGAAAATAACAACTAGCACCATGCAAATATTAAGGACTTATTACAAGGAAGATAATAACTATGGTCTTTAAACTCTTAAAAAGACATCTTAAACCAGGCACGGTGGCACACCTGTAATCCTAGTAGCTGAGAGACTGAGATGAGGATTGCAGGTTCGAGGCCAGCATTAGCAATTTACCAAGACCCTCAGCAATTTACCAAGACCTGTTAACAAAATAAAAAGGGCTGGGGTGTATCTCAGAGATAGAATGCCCCTGGGCTCAATCTCCCTTACCAGCCAGGCACGGTGGTGGACACTTGTAATCCCAGTACATGGGAGGCTGAGACAGGAGGATCTCAGTTCAGGACCAGCCTCAGCTACTTAGTGAGGCCCTCTGCAACTTAATGAGACCCTGTTTCAAAATAAAGAATAAAAGCCGGCGTGGTGGCACACACTAGTAATCCCAGTACTTGGGAGGCTGAGACAGGAGGATCACAGGTTCACAGCCAGCCTCAGCTACTTAGTGAGGCCCTCCGCAACTTAGACCCTGTTTCAAAATAAAGAACAAAAAATAGGGCTGGGGGTGTAGCTCAGAGGTAGAATACCCCTGGATTCAATCCCCAGTACCACAAAAAATAAAAATAAAAAAATAATAAAGAATAAAAAATAGGGCTGGGGAGCGGAGCTCGGAGGTAGAATGCCCCTTGGGTTCAATCCCCAATGCCAAAAAAAAGATTTAAGGAAATAGCACTAAGACAAGTTTGTCTTTCCAGTTTTCTTTTTCACAGAAAAGAAAATGAAAGCAGAGTCTCGCTAAGGAAGCTAGGTTTAAGTAGCACATACTATGCCAAGCTCTAACTTGTAAGAATAAAATAGTGTTAGTTGGCATTTTTCTCAGGGTTAATTTTTATTTCCCTTCTAACAAAAATGTTGGGGAATACATTTCAGATACCAATTTGCACTTGCCAGGTGTGTTTTCAGTGGAACTCAAAAACTTTGACTAGTATTACACTAATCTGATTAAATTGATGTGAAAAATTGTTTTCCAAATTCTTCATATAATACGTTGGCGGTGGCTTTCCACAATTCCATTTTCCCTTGTCAACCTAAAATGAGCAACAGAGACCAACTCTCCCAAACAAAGAGTTTATTTGGGAATCACAAGGGATTGTAATTCAGGTGTGCATGCTATGGCAGGTCAGAGGTATATCCAAGGGGGCTGGGGGCAAGCAGAAGCTTTTAAAGACAGGAGAGCCAGGCATGATGGTGCTCACCTGTAACCCCAGTACTTGGGAGGCTGAGACAACAGGATCTCAGGTTCGAAACCAGCCTCAGCAACTTAGCAAGACCATGTTTCCAAATAAGAAAATAAAATAGGGCTGGGGGTTTAGCTTGGAGGTAGAATGCTCCTGGGTTCAATCCCCAGCACCACACACACACACAAAAGAGAAGTCTATGTGAGCTGTTTTGAAACAAACTTCATTGGCTACAGGAACTATTGTAGAAGTTGGTGATTTCTGGTTGGGTAATACCAGTTGCTGGGGCGATGTCTTTGTAGAAGTGACTAATCTGGAGTTTTTGTGGCTTCAGAGACTCCTTGTAATACAGTTCTTATCTTAAGTATATATGTCTGAGAGACCTTCCTTAATGACCTCCTGGCTCCATTTTGTCTAAGTTTGACATAAGTAACTCCGTTTTGGTACTGACAACATTTACACCATTTAAAAAGGCAAACAGGAGGATCACTGGTTTGCAGTCAGCCTCAGCTATTTATTGAGGCCCTCCGCAACTCAGTGAGACCGTTTCAAAAATAAAGGATAAAAAATAGGGTTGGGGGTGTAGCTCAGAGGTAGAATGCCCCTGGGTTCAATCCCCAGTTCCGCCAAAAAAATAAAATAAAAAGGCAAACAGAGAAGCTGGGCATGGTGGTGCACACCTGTAATCCCAGTATTTGGGAGGCTGAGACAGGAGGATCACAGGTTTGAGGCCAGCCTCAGCAAGTAGTGAAACTCTCATAAACCTAGTGAGACCCTGTTTCAAAATAAAATAAAAATAGGACTGGGGGTGTAGCTCGGAGATAGAATGCCTCTGGGTTCAATCCCCAGCACCACTAAATAAATAAATAAATAAATAAATAAATAAATAAATAAAAATAATAATAAACAAACAAACAGAGGTTAAAACCATTAGAGATAAAAGCTAAAAAGAAATATTCTCTCAGGTTTATTGAAGTCTGAATCATGCCACTTACGTACTATGATCATTCAGTATTTGAGGCTAATCAGTCGATATTGCGCAATGCCTGAATTTGAGTATATATATCTCTCTTTATTTGAAAATACTGTGCTTAAAGTTTGTTTGATATGTTTTGTTCTTTGTCTTTATTCAAATTCCCTGTTGCTCTGAGACACAGTGATGTACATGGCCCTGCTGGAACCAAAAAGAGGGCTTTTTTACCTTTCTTACCTCCTCGTAGGGTACAACAGTGTGTGGAAGACCAACAGTTTAGCTGGTGTGTTGGGCTTTCAAGGGAGTGTAAGGAAATCTGGAAGATAGAAGAATGAGAATATATAAATATATGGGGACTAGAATATTTGTTACCATATGATATTTTAGAGTATAAGTGAGCTATGACTGAAGGAAAAATAAATATTTTCATTCTAGTTTGTATCAGACTTATTTCTGAAATGGCTAGAAGGAAATGATAGATTCTTAGTGATACAACAGAAAAAAGAATGGTTTTCTTTAGTGTGTTTTCTGTTCATTTTCTTAAATTAGATGCTTTTATTCATTCCTAAACTGTAGCTTTTGATGGTTATATGTATATATTTTTTTCTCTTCTAGAAGCTGCCAGTGTCCAACAGAAGGCCAATTTCTCTGAAGAAGGTATTTTCATTTATTTATTTATTGGTATTGAGGATCGAACCCAAGGGGATTCTACCTCCGAGCTACACCCCCACCCCTATTTTATTTTTATTTTGAAACAGGGTCTCACTAGGTTGATGAGAGTCTCACTGCTTGTTGAGTCTGTCCTCGAACCTGCAATCCTCCTGTCTCAGCCTCCCAAGTACTGGGATTACAGGTGTGCACCACCACGCCTGGCAGTATTTTCCTTTTAAATATGATGCAATATATTCTAAGACTTTTTCGTTATATTAGAAGCAATTTTGATAGATACTTAATGGGTGAGAGCATAAAATAATATCTTTTTTCTGAATGAAAAAATTCATACATATCTGAAGTGTTAAATCAGGATAAAATTGGATAGAATAAGTGACGAAAAGCCAGGCATGGTGGCACATGCTTGTAATCCCAGTACTTGGGAAGCTGAGACAGGAGGATCGCAGGTTCGTGGCCAGCCTCAGCTACTTAGTGAGATCCTCCACAACTCAGTGAGACCCTATATCAAAATAAAGAATAAAAAATAGTGCTGGGGGTGTAACTTGGAGGTAGAATGCCCCTGGGTTCAATCCCCAGTACCGCAAAAAAAAAAAAGAATGAGTGATGAAAGCCCTTATGTACAGTTTTTTTGTTGTTGGTTTTTTTTTTAACTGCTTCTCTAGGATCAACCCATGGCTTTGCATCTGCTTGGCAAAAGTTCTACTGAGCTCTGCCTCCAGTCCCTTATGTACATTTTAAGCATCTTTTGTTCTATTTCAGTTAATTCTAAGCAAAGCTAATGTTTTCCATTTCTGGCATCTGCTCACCTTTGATTAGGGCATTAAAATAATCACTTTTCCAAATTCTCATAACTAGTCTGTCTTTGAAAAGTACACTTAGAAAATTTAGTTCATTTTTAAGCCCGCATAATCTGAGATTAGTCCTCTGCATACGGAAGGTTTGTGTGAGGGTAGTGTGCATTACCCCTAAACACGCACTTCGTACACAAAGATGAATACAGTACTTGTGTCTGAATTTACTTTCACAGTAACCGTATGTACTTTCCCCCCATGAAGTAAAATGCTTCCACTATTTACTGCTCATGTGTTCATTTTTGACTCTGTATGAAAGCCTCAGAATATGGTCTTTTAGATATTTCCCTGAATATTTAAGAAATAATTCTGTGCTTCTGAGAACACTAAATGAGCTCAGTTTTAGCTCATTTGAAACTTTGTGATTCAAAGTAGTAAGCAAATAGGGACTCCAGACAAAGATGGAGAAAACCTTAGATGAGTAAAGAAGGCGACCTAACTGAGAGAGATGGGAGGGGGGAAGAGGGAAACACCCTAAGGCACAGGATGTACATACACAACTTATCAAAGTCAACACTATGCTGAGAACGAGGAGGGAAGTGGGAGGGAATGGGCGTGGGAATTGGGGGAGGGCTGATTGACCAACGCATGCATGTATACTTCTACCACCCTGAAACCCATCAAGATGTATGATTACAATGCACCAATAAAAAAAAAAAGTAGTAAGCAAATGAATAGCGATCCTATATCTGATAATTAAAACGCCTCATTCTCATGTTGAGTCGTTTGTATTATCGAGACCTATTGAGCATTAAAGACCATGCTATACTAAAGACCATGCTATACTGTTTACTTTTCTGTAGGGGAAACCGAAGATGACGATCAAGACAGCTCTTACAGTGATGTCACTACTGTTAAGGTCAGATCCGGGGATTCTGTTGAATCTGGAGGTAACGTTGCTTTATGTACATATGATTTTTCTCATAGGAGCTATATTTTTAGTTAAAATACAAAGGTATTTGTATAGTAAATTTGCTTTTTATTTTTATTTTATGTGTGTGTGTAGTATTACTGGGGATTGAACCAAGAAGCATTCTACCTCTTAGCTACACCCCCAAGCCCTTTTTTTTTTAATTTGTTTTTTTTTTTTTTTTTTTTTGCGGTACCGGGGATTGAACCCAGGGGCATTCTACCTCCGAGCTACACCCCCGGCCCTATTTTTTATCTTTTATTTTGAAACTAGGTCTCACGAAGTTGCGGAGGGCCTCACTAAGTAGCTGAGGCTGGCCGCGAACCTGGAACCTCTCGTCTCCGCCTCCCAAGTACTGGGATTACAAGCGTGCGCCACCACGCCTGGCTCTCTTTAAATTTGTTTTGTGGTACTGGGTATTGAATTCAGGGACATTCTACCTCTGAGCTACACCACCCCAGCCCTATTTCATTTATTATTTTGAAACAGGTCTCATTAAGTTGCTGAGAGCCTTGCTAAATTGCTGAAGCTGACCTCAAACCTGTGATCCTCCTGTTGCAGACTCCCAAGTACTGGGATTACAGGCGTGGGCCACCACCTCTGACAAGTGTTACTTATTTTTTCGGCAGTTTTAATATTCATAGATAACTACTTTTATCTCTAGGTTGTTCAAACTCATACCAAGTTAGTCATAACGGTTTTTAATTGTTTATGTGGATTTTATGTTCATTCAATGAAAGAATTGACCAAATAGAGAAAAATGCTAATTTGAGATTTAAGAGAATACTGGAAAAATTTGTGAACTCCATAAATAATGAGTAATTTTATATGTTACAGAAAAATAATACTGTTACTTCCTCCTCACTACCTCTTGAGAATTTCTGTAATTTATATGATTTACTTCATCATTCCACTTTAAAAATTAGCCCAAAGGGCTGAGGATGTAGCTCAGTGGTAGAGCACTTGCCTAGCATGCAGGAAGCCCTGGGTTCAATCCCCATCACCCCCGCCCCCCGCAAAATTAAAAATCCGACAGTGGTTTGTGGGCACTTGGCATTCCGTATATCTCCAACTCTTCCTCATTTTTTTTCTCCATTCTTCTTTTTTTTTTGCAGTACTGGGGATTGAGCCAAGGGGCATTCTACCTCCGAGCTACACCCCCAGCCCTATTTTTTATTCTTTATTTTGAAACGGGGTCTCCTAAGTGGCAGAAGGCCTCACTAAGTAGCTGAGGCTGGCTGCGAACCCGGATCCTCCGGTCTCAGCCTCCCAAGTACTGGGATCACAGCGTGCGCCACCACGCCCGGCTTTCCATTCTTCTTGATAGAGAAGTCCCAACAGCAGATGTGTAACACTCCAGCATAAGGGTTAAGAACATGGCCTCTGGAGCCAGAATCCCTGTTTCACTCCTCCACTTCTGCGGTGCACACCCTCAGATAATGTCTTAACTTCTCTGTTCCTCAGTCTCCTCATCTGGCTTGTTGTGAGGATGAAGTTAATTCATAGATGCAGGGTACTTAGAAAGAATCTGGCACATAGTGAGCATTCATATTAAATGCTATTATTAGTTTTCAGATATGCATGCATAAAGTTGTAAAAATTAGAGACTAAGCCATTTATGTAGCCAGTAGTTGGTTGCCATTGCTACTGGCAGATCACTGTTGAGAATTAGAAACCCCAGGTCTTGGCATCCCTTTAGAATTCTTTAAGTTCTCATGACCTTATAGAAGTGTGTGTACTCACATGCAGAAGAAAACCTCATCTAAAGAACAATGTGTTGAGGCATATTAAGAAGGATACTGCTCTTCCAAGGTTGTCTTCTAGGCCAGCAGAGGTACAAGAAGACCCATTGGAATGCAGGAAAAAATACTAGAATTTCGTGTCTATATATATATATTTTTTTTATTTTTTTTTTTTTTTGCGGTACCGGGGATTGAACGCAGGGGCGTTCTACCTCCGCGCTACACCCCCAGCCCTATTTTTTATACTTTATCTTGAAACCGGGTCTTACGAAGTTGCAGAGGCCTCACTAAGGAGAGAAGAGAGGGAGAGAGAGAGAGCTGAGGCTGGCCGCGAACCCGGATCCTCTGGTCTCCGCCTCCCAAAGTACTGGGATTACAAGTGTGCGCCACCACGCCCGGCTCATGTCTATATTTTAATTCATCCATTTAACATGTCTGTTTTTGGTTTACATACACAATACATGGGCTGGGGGCGGGGGCCCAGTGGTAGAGCAGTTGGCACTTGCCTCGCCTGTGCAAGACCCTGGGTTCAGTCCCCAGCACCCCAAAAAAAATCCATATTAAATAATGTATTATTTCAGTAGTGCATGTTGTGATGTTAGAGGGGGGAAAAAGTTTCAGGGACTGATGCTCACAAGTTTTTAGTAAGAATAGTAGACTATCAAAAATTAGCCATCACACTTCGATGTGTCAAGTGCTTGTTTCCAAAGTAGCAATCTGACCTTTCACTTATTTATCTATTTGTTTATTTTGTGGTTCCAGAAATTGAACCCATGGGCATTCTACCTCTGAGCTACACCCCAGCCCTTTTTCATTTTTTTAATTTTTTTTAGTACTGGGAATTAAAGCCAGAGGCATTCTGCCTCCAAGCTACATCCCCATCCCTATTTCATTTTTATTTTGAAACAGGGTCTCACTAGGTTGATGAGAGTCTTACTACTTACTGAGGCTGGCCTCGAACCTGTGATCCTCTTGTCTCAGCCTCCCAAGCTTGTAACTTGGGAGGCTCCCAGCTTGTAACTTGGATTACAAGCATGTGCCACCATGCCCAGCTTCTTTTTTATTTTTATATTTATTTATTTATTTATTTATTTATTTATTTATTGCGGTACCGGGGATTGAACCCAGGGGCGTTCTACCTCCGAGCTACACCCCCGGCCCTATTTTTTATCCCTTTATTTTGAAACCGGGTCTCACAAAGTTGTGGAGGGCCTCACTAAGTAGCTGAGGCTGGCTGCGAACCCGGATCCTCCAGTCTCCGCCTCCCAAGTACTGGGATTACAAGCGTGCGCCACCACTCCCAGCCTTATTTTTTATTTTCAAACAAAGTCTTCCTAAGTTACCAGTGCTGGCCTTAAACTTGTGATCCTCCCACCTCAGCTCCTAACTACTGGTATTACAGGTGTGTGCCACTATACCCAGCTGTAATCTTACCATTTTTAAACAAATTTTAAAATGTTAAGAAGTCAGCCTCAGTATAGTGAGGCCCTCTGCAACTTAGTGAGACCGTGTTTCAAAATAAAAAATAAAGCTGGGTGTGGTGGCTCACACCTGTAATCCTAATACTTGGAGGCTGAGACAGGAGGATCAACAGCTTCATGGCCAGCCTCAGCAACTTAGTGAGGCTCTCCACAACTTAGTGAGACCCTGTTTCACAATTTAAAATAAATAAAATAGGGCTGGGGATTTCACTCAGAGGTAGAATGCCTCTGGGTTCAATCCCCAGTAAAAATAGAGCTGGAGGTGTTGATCAGAGGTATTAGAATGCCCCTGAGTTCAATCTCCAGTACCAAAAAAAAAAAGTTAAGAAGAATAAAGTATATAATACATTGCCACTTGCAACATATTTTAAGGCAAAATGGGAAGCAATGATTTTAAGAAAATCCATTATTGTAAACTTCCAAGATGTTCCCCAACTCAAAAGTTTCGTTATGTCTTTTTTTTTCCTTTTTCTCTTTTCATTACTTCCATGCCATGTTCCATATCATACAATTTTTTTTTTAATGATGGTTAGGTTGAAAAAAACATAAACTTTTTTTTTGTGGTACTGGGAATTGAACCCAGGGGCATTCTACCTCCAGGCTACACCCCCAGCCCTATTTTTTATTCTTTATTTTGAAACAGGGTCTCACTAAGTTGTGGAGGGCCTCACTAAGTAGCTGAGGCTGGCCGTGAACCTGTGGTCCTCCTGTCTCAGCCTCCCAAGTACTGGGATTACAAGCGCGCACACCACACCTGGCTTCATAAACTGTTTTTTAATGTAAAAAATACACCCAAGTGTTGAATTCCTTATGGTTTATCTATTTTTCTCTTTTGGTTAAATATTCATTGTTCTCTTGTTATGTGCACTTTGAAAGTTAACTGTGATTTGTAATGAACTAATTTTTCTTTTCTTCCTTCTTTGTCTTAGATCCCACCAGCAGGTCGTCTGGTCAACATCCAGAATCGCTTTGGAGGTTTTCACAAAGTGAGTAAAGCCATGTCTGCAGGTCTCCCGGCAGGCATGGCCAAACGCTCTCTTATTTTTGAAGATCTTCTTTTGCCATTTAATATAAATTAAAAACAGGCATAGCGAAGCTAAAACAAACAACATAAACAGCAACAAAGCCTCACCCAGTATCTATCTCTTGGTTTCACTTCATGAGTTATCTTCTCTATACCCAAACCTGAATTTGAATTAATAAAAACCCTACTGCTTTCTAGAATTTGTGGAATATCTTGCTTACAATATAAATGCGTTAATTGCTTTTAGTTTAACTGACTGATATAGTAGCTTTTTGTTTTGTAGTACTGGGGATTGAACCCGAGGCATTCTAACTCCAAGCTACACCCCCAGCCCTTTCTTATGTTTTTTTTTTTTTGTGTGTGTGTGTGGTACTAGGGATTGAACCCAGGGGCATTCTACCTCCAAGCTATACCCCCAGCCCTATTTTATTTTTATTTTTGAAACAGGGTCTTACTAGGTTGCTGAAAGGCTCAGTATTTGATGAGGCTGTCCTCAAACCTGCAATCCTCCTATCTCAGCCTCTCATGTACTGGGATTACAGGTGTATGCCACCACACCTGGCATGTTTTTGGTTTTTTTTTGCGGTACCGGGGATTGAACGCAGGGGCGTTCTACCTCCACTCTACGCCCCCGGCCCTATTTTTTTTATACTTTATTTTGAAACCAGGTCTCACAAAGTTGCGGAGGGCCTCACTAAGGAAGGAGAGAGAGAGAGAGAGAGAGAGAGAGAGAGAGGGAGCTGAGGCTGGCCGCGAACCCGGATCCTCCGGTCTCCGCCTCCCAAAGTACTGGGATTACAAGCGTGCGCCACCACGCCCGGCTATGTTTTTGTTTTAAAACAGGATCTCAGTAGGTTGCCATCACCTTCCTGAGGCTGTCCTTGAACCCATCATCCTCCTGTCTCAGCCTCCCGAGTACTGGGATTACTGGCATGTGCCACCACACCTGGCTTTGATACAGTCTTTAAACTTTAAAAATTATCCTTATCTAATGTTGAGAAAATATGACACAAAAAATATTAGAAAGTGATATAATAAAATGCTAATGATTTGTTCAGGATGATAAGAGACATGAGTACCTTTTTTTGCACTGTTGGGAATCAAACCCAGGGCCTTCTATGTGCTAGGCAAGTGCTCCACTGCTGAGCTGCACACCCAGCCTGAAGTTTTTCTTTTACTTTATTATTTTCTGCATTTCACATATCATCTACAGTGGATATGTGTTTCTTAGGTTAAGTGAAAAAATACTGTTTTTTTTTTCATATTTAATCAAGTCCCAGAATTTGAGTTACTTACTAATGAATTGAAAATATCTAAGCTGGGCATGGTGGCGCACACTTGTAATCCCAGTACTTGGGAGACTGAGACCGGAGGATCCAGGTTCGCAGCCAGTCTCAGCTACTTAGTGAGGCCCTCCGCAACCTAGTGAGACCCTGTTTCAAAATAAAGAACAAAAAATAGGGCTAGGGGTGTAGCTCGGAGGTAGAATGCCCCTAGGTTCAATCCCCAGTTCTGCAAAAAAAAAAAGAAAAGAAAAAATCTTTGTATCTAAAAATTTACATTAACTTTTTTTCCCTTCCATGTCTCCCCCTTTTTCTTTTCTTTTCTTTTTCTTTTTCTTTTTCTTTTTCTTTTTCTTTTTCTTTTTCTTTTTCTTTTTCTTTTTGGCTACTGGGGATTGAACCCAGGGGCATTCTACCTCTGAGCTATACCCCCAGCCCAATTTTATTTTGAAACAGGGTCTTGCTAGGTTGATGAGTCTCACTACTTGCTGAGGTTGACCTCAAACCCATGATCCTCCTGTCTCAGCCTCCCAAGTACTGGGATTACAGGTGTATGCCACCACGCCCAGCTTGCATCACTTTACAGTTATTCTTAAATACCTCTCCAAAACTTGAAGGTAGCATCTTTTACTCAAGAGCTAATTTTGCAATGCCCACAAATTTGCATATATGATATATACCATTCTATATGATATAATTTATAGTTATGGACTGCCTGGATTTTTATCTCGGTCCTACTAGTTCTAGATATGTAATCTTGGGGAAATTACCAGTCAGTTTTCCCTTATGGAATTAAGTAAAATTATACTTGATACTGGGTAAACATTGAACACATTTAGCTTTTGGGGGGATGGAGAGGCAGTGCTGGGGATCAAACCCAGGACCTCCCACATGTTAGATAAGCACTCTACCACTGAGCTGCATCCCCAGCTCATAGTCATTATTTTTTTTAATGTGCTTTTATTCGTTCATTATAGTCTCACATCATAATATAAATCATGTTGACAGTGGCATACGTGCACACGGCACTTGATGCCCTGCCTCCCCATTTCCCCATACAGAGTGCTGAGGTTGACATTGGTATGTACACATAGTCCATGGTAGTAATTCCTTCACTGATCCTCACTCTTCCCCCTCCCCTTCCATTAGACCTCCTCCCTGGCTCCACTGAGTTTTCTCCTCTATTATTTGGAGTCCCTCTTGTATCCCAATTACTCCCTAACTTGCGCATATTAGAGACAACATTTGTCCCTTCACTTTCTGTGATTATACTTGATACTGGGTAAACTGGCTAATCTCAACATAATGTTCTCCAGGTCCTTCCATTTTCTTGCATATGACATACTTTTGTCCTTCTTTATTGCTGAGTAGAATTCCATTGTGTGTATTTCCCATAATTTTGTAATCTGTTCATCTGTTGATGGACACCTAGGTTGGTTCCATAATTTGGCTATTGTGAATTGTGCTGCTCTGAACATTGGGTATGCATATATTGCTGTAGTTCTCTAGTTTTAACCCCTTTGGAAAGATACCCAGGAGTGGTGTAGCTGGATTATATGGTGGATCCATTCCCAGTTTTCTTTCTTTTTTTTTTTTTTTGCAGTACTGGGGATTGAATCCAGGGGCATTCTATCTCCGAGCTACACCCCCAGCCCTATTTTTTATTCTTTATTTCGAAACAGGGTCTCACTAAGTAGCTGAGGTTGGCCACAAACTTGTGATTCTCCTGTCTCAGCCTCCCAAGTACTGGGATTACAAACGTGTGCCACCACGCCTGGCCCATTCCCAGTTTTCTAAGGAATCTCCACACTGATCTCCATAGCGGCTGAACTAGTTTGCAGTCCCATGAACAGTGGAAGAGTTCCAGTTTCCCCACATCCTCACCAACATTTATTATTTGACTTCTTGATGATTCCCATTCTGATTGGGATTAGATGGAATCTCAGAGTAGTTTTGATTTGCATCTCCCTGATTACTAATGATGTTGAGCATTTTTTTCACATATCTATTGGCCATTTGTATCTCTTCTTTTGTGAAATGTCTATTCAATTCAGTTGCCCATTTCTTGATTGGGTTATTTGGAAGGATCTCCCTTGCTCTTGGAAAGGCAGAATAAATATTATCAAAATTGCCATTCTACCAAAAGTGATCTACACAGTCAATGCAATCCCTATCAAAGTACCAATGTCATTCTTCATAGACCTAGAAAAATCAGTCATAAATTTCATATGGAGAAACAAAAGACCCAGAATAACCAAATCAATCATCAGCAATAAGAACCATGCAGGAAGCATCACAATTCCTGACTTCAAATTATACTACAGAGCTATAGTAATAAAAACAGCTTGGTACTGGCACAAAAACACATAGATCAATGGGACAGAATAGAAGATACAGAAACAAATCCACACACTTATAGCCAATTGATTTTCAACAAAGGTGCCAGACACATATGTTGGAGAAAAGACAGCCTTTTCTTTTTTTTTTTTTTTTTTGCGGTA
>PVJS01047933.1:0-15252 GCA_004027185.1 Glis glis
GAGAAAGGCTACCTCCAGAGCTACCTGGAGCTGGCAGCACCCTAAACTGGACAGAGGTCAACTCTAAATGAAAAAGGTTGCCCACATTGGCCCTTTCATATTGATTCATATTTTGAAATGTGACAACCTTGCAAAGGAATGCAACTCTGTTCTCCCTCCCCAGGGCTGGGCCACCTTTCCTAGAGGGCCAGAAGTGGGGCAGGGGCAGAAAGATTGGAAATTTTTGCCCCTTTACCCAAAAGGTGGACGTGTCACCCACCTCTCTCTCCCACCCCCCACAGTGCTCAAAGTGTTCCAAACTAAAAGCTGCTGCATCTTTTCAGCAAGTAATCAGCACAAGTTGAAAGGCACATGCTGTTGCATTTCTGATCAGATTGTATGTTAAGCAGGAAAATATACACCCCCCTCCCTTTGTGGCTAAATGCATGTCTGTTTAAAGAAGCCACCAGGCTGTGCCTCTCACTTTGTCTTGGCAGGGCACAACCATCAGACGAAGTGGGAGGAAGAAACATTAACTTCAACAGCTGTTTCTTGACCCCGGCTGTCAGTCTTCCCAAGAATAAATTTTGGAGAGTCCTATTTGAAACAAAGAGGGAGTTTTGGGGGAGAGAAAAGTTGGTTGGTTCCAGGGCGGCCGCCCAAAGAAGCAGGGAACAAGATGTTTGCAGTTACCACGCCGCCTGCAAGCCTCTGCCGGGTGCAGAGATGGAGCAAAGTAACTTGAAAGCTCCTCTCTCGGCGCCCTGTGCCTGCAGCTTCCCCCCCTAACGCGCGCCCAGATCCAGCGCCGGTGGTAAGAGCCGTAGCTCGACTACAGTAATTCCCCAGCTCGGGCGGCTTGAAACTGCTCGGGCTGAATAGCATTTGCTGTTCCGTCCTGCGACCGCCTCCCGCCGCCGCTGCCGCGCTCCCTGCAAAGCAGCTCTCATTATCCCGGAAGTTGTGCTGACACAGTCTCGCTGCCACCAGAAGTTTGTCAACATCAAACTTCTCCTGTGTGGGGTACGTTCACCTTCCACGAGTATTTAATGGAGCCAACAAGCAAACAAACAAACCCAAATAAACCTGCCCGTGATGTCATGGTCTCTTTTCTTTCTTCCTGGAAGGCTGGGGCTGTTAGGAGTTTGCTGGTGGGCTCTGAGAGCGCCTGTGGGCTCTGGGGGACAGGACGGGCCCCGGGCGGGCAGGGGGAAGGGGCTGCGGGCGGCGGCGGGGGACGGGGCGGGAGGGCCAGGGCCCGCGGCGGTCCCGCAGCCTGTTGGCCGTGGCTGGTTTTGAGGATGCACGGACTGGGCGAAGGTGGCTTTGCGTCCCCGACCCCGCCACAGAGGTTATTTGGAAGCGGTGGTCAGGCAAAGCTGGGGGGCCCGGACGCCCACTGAGCTTCGAGCGCTCCTGCAGGACATTTCTGCGGACGCCTCTCGAGATCTTTCGGAATAAAGGGCATTGGGGTCATAAAATGTATTTTGGACTTCAACTGCCACCGAAGAGAAATCCATGGGTTCTGAGGGCAGGGATGTACCTCTTTTTTTCCCATCGTGAATAGCTCTGTTCTCATACTTTGATTAAACCCTTCGGTCTAAACTTAACGGACTCCTTTCCCTAAGCCAGGTCTAGTGTGAGTTCCAGTGACTGCCACCTAGTTAGGGTGTTCCTGGTTTCCACTTGCTCCCCGCTGAGATGCTCCTGGCTCAACTCCCTAGCTGGGGGCGGTGTGTGTGGGGGCTCTGATTAACCCTCTCGGTTCTCTACTGCAAGCAGACACATTGGATCCTGCCCAGGATCCTGCTGGAGAGAACAAGGCCTGCCTTGCAGAGCAGAGACCCTAGACATGCATGAAGTGGGGTCACTTGGGGGCCACAGGTTCTCTTGAGGAGTTGGAACTTTAGACACTAATACTAACTTTGTATCTAGTTTGGAATGACCACACACCTTATTCACACAGAGGACCTCAGAGAGAGGGACCTGATATCCCCATGTAATGTCTAGTCTTATGTGGATGGCTGTGAGGGTTAAGATGGACAGTAATCATGCCGAATCCTGTTCCCTTGAAGTGGAAATGTGTCCATTTGTGGGTACAACATAATTCTCTACTCTTCCAAAACAAGTCAGAGTGGAAGTATCTCTGAAGAGATACCATTATCCCACTCTGGTGTTGCAGGGATGGGAGACAGGTTTAATCCATTTAGGGAGCCAGGAACTCAATTTCCTCTTCTTGTTGGTCAGCTGCTAGTGACCATGTTTTGAGGAAAATTAGGTCTGTAGGCATGTGTGTTCCCTAACAAGCAGAAAAATGCGTTCCCCTAGTTTTCAAACTGCCCTAAACAGGGAAACTGTACTGGCCCCAAGGGGCCAGCTTACCTTAAATACCTAACAGAAACAAACAAACAAACAAAAAAACCCAAATCAAAATCTAAAGAAAATGTAACTAAAGTATTTCCGGGGACTGGAAGTTACTTTCAACAAATAGAGATTAAATGATTCCAATATAGAGCAGGCTGTTTTTACGAGTGTGTGTTGTGCGTGTGTGCATGTTTTCTTGAAAATTTAGCTGTTCACTGAAGTGAATTTTCCCCTTGACCATGCCTCAAAACTTTCCCTGAATTATTCAGACTTCTTTCCTTTGGGTAGTATTTTAATTTTATTTATTTACTTTGTTATAATCCACAAAGTACTAGTCAACATGTCGTACCACAATGTGGATGTGAACCAAGGACAGGTGGAGGGTTCCATTTCCAACTTCGTGTGCATGAGTTATTTGTCCTGGTTGTTAATCTGTCATAGTGTAAAAAGCCTGATTTACAAAGGCCAGAGGATTTTTGCAGAATAAGGCGTTGTATGGTTCATATGGTTGGGCTTATTTACAAATAAAACTATTTTGCATTTCTGTCCTCAATTTCCAAGTTGCACAAGGATACATTTCAGAGTTTTCAGTTTCTAGTTCCGGAATGGGAGCAGTAAGCATGAGGAAACAATTTCTTTTTACAGTGATGTGAGCTCTATGCTCATCTGGATTTAGTTACTTCATAAGGTAAATATCACTAAATGTGCATTGGGATCTTTGGGGATCTAAGAGGCTGGAAGGGTGAAAATAGACTACTATGAAATGCTGAAGAATTTCAAACAACCAAATTCCTTAGCAGAACTAATTGGGTCAACAACAGTATTCCTTAAAGTGGAGATTAATTTGAAGCATTGTAAAAAGTAGTTTCAGTTTAATGTTGGTTACATTTAGGTTATTTTAGTCAGTATGATTACTAGGCTTTTACCCCAGGAATTCAATTAAAACAGACCCTTCTGAAAAATATACACTGCCCAATGAATAATGTCCACTAATGAAGAGGTAAATTTTGAATTTCATGCTAATTACATTTTAAATAATGAAGTTCTTGTAATTTTTTTTGTTTAAAGGCCAAAAAAATCTGTATAGATAAAAGCCAAAGCTAACCAAACTGCTTTAAAAATTAATGAATATTAATGAAGTTTATGACTAGCACAATACTGCCCCTGCCTGCCTCAGGAAAACAAATGTATTGACTTCATTCTCCTAAAATAACAACCCTTAGTTATTGATGGTTAAAATAATTTTATTTCTAAAAAGATTATAGATAATGCAATTTTTGCAATTCATAAGACTTGGCCCTGTTTACTAGACTTAGATCTCTTCCCAAAAACTAAATCTGTTTATCTTTTTACATTTCTGAGTGCTATTTCTTTTCATTAATTTGCCATCTCCAGACATTAATTTCTCATTTTACTATTTACTAAGTTCCCCTCCCCCCTCACATTAGTTGTCCACATGAGAGACTTGGGGTTTTCAGGCCTTCATTTATATTTGGGATATAGATAATAGCATCATTAGTCAGCGCTTTCATTCATCTAAATTTGTCTAAGCATATTGGAAGCTGCCCATGATATTTTCCAATGAAAGTGACAAATGGATGTCAATCAAGTGGCCCCACCCATTTCAGCCTTGTTTTGTATGATGTGTGAATGTTTGTATATATTTCTTCCATAAAGATAGGCTAGGCTATTTTTCGATCTGGACATCTGCCTGCTAAGGCAAGTTTCCCAGGCAGATCACTGGTTGGCATTAGACGAAATTTGCAAAATTTAACACCAAATGAATAACAAAAGAAAAGAAATAGTATATGAAATTAAATTATGGCAGAATCCATTCCCTTAAAATAAATAATTTTTGATACTCTAAATTTCAAGATTCTACAGTTCTACTTCAAATGAGTTTGTAATGAGAAAGGTAAAATCATTGCAAGTAAGCTAGCAAATTTGGGTCAAAATGAAAGCAGTTCTGAGAGAGAGAGAGAACGAGAGATTGAGATTTCTGCTTCCCATAGGGCTGTTCAAGATTTTCTGCCTATTAAATCTATATCGATATCTATTTTAAATACCTATACACACTATATTCTGTGTGTACGTGTGTGTGTATGCGTGTGTGTATTATACTACACTCTGGTGTCCTATTTCTATTTTCATTCTTTGTTTTTAATAACCAGTCCAATTTCTAGTGGTATTTGATAGGTGAATGTGCTTATTAGGACTGGATGCCAATTTTAGTCTGAGGTTACTTTGACTGTGCTTGAAATCTATTGCTGTTTTATAACCTGTAACATGTTTTTACATGTTTAGGAGTTGCTGCTACTGCTGCTGAAAAAAAAAATTGTGTTGATATTATAATGAGTTTATGTGTTTAGTCAAAAAGTGCTGTGTGCTAAAATTAGACAGGAAAGATTCTGAAGTCCTAAATGGGTTAGTAAACCCTTGATAGCAATTGTAGTTTTATGGATAAAAAATATTTTTAACATTTTAATACTACACAGAGTACTCATTTTCCCCTCAAGTTGTTATGAAATTTTGTTGTCCATAAGGAATATTAAAGAAAAGCTTGTAATTTGAAGTTCTTTTATTTGGAAATGCTTTCGATTGAAGCTAATCTTTATACCCAGGACTACAGATTGCACTTTCATTTACATGGTGGAATTTTACTCCTGTGACCCAAAGAATTTTTAGTGACTTTTAAAAGTGGAATGTGGAAAGTATCTCTGGTTCATTGCAAATGTGAGAATTCAATAAATAACACTCTAAGAAGTGATCATTTAATCTATGTTTTGTTATTGTAATGAGTAGACATGAAGAAGAAGTCATTGACTAAATTATGGGTTTAAAGTTTATACTACTTTTGATTGTGGCTATAGTCGCAGTCATCAGGACAATTACATCTTAGCATTTGATGTGTGTGTGTGTGTGTGTCTGTGTGTGTGTGTGTGTCCACCAGTGCTTTTCTTTTCAAATTTTCTGTATATAAAGGTAAAATGAAATTTTTCTAATGGCCTATTCTGCAAGTTAAACTTGTTTTCAAAAACCCAGTCTGGACATCTCTTTCTGTTTACATATGGAAACAAAGGATCCTGAATTAGAAGGGAAAAAAATCTCTTTTGCTTATGATTTTGGAAACAAAACAATTTTTTTAATATATGGATTTATGTCACAAGGCTCACTATCTTTTTTAGGGGGAAAAAAAGAAGCTTTAGTTTCATTAATGAACAATACTAAACCAGCTCAGAACTACTACTGGAAATTAGATAGAAAGGTTCAAGCTGTGCTGACTTAAAATTTCAGATATGTAACATGTGTGATGATCACCCATCTAGTGGTTAAACAGTATGTTTACTTTCCTACAATTTTCTGGAGATTTACATATGGCGCAAATCTCTGCTCAGGAGCCTGGGAAGGGAATTCCGACCTAGCAGGAGCCTCCAGCCTTGTCAGTCTTTCCTTCTGGTTAGTGCTTCCTTCTCCTGGCCACACACGTGACTCTTCTCTCCTTCCAGGCCTTCTCCTCTAGCAGTTCGCCCCATTGGGCTTTCTCTGGAGCCCCAGTAAGCAGCTGTTAAATGGCTGGTTGACGTCCTAGGGGCACAGATGGACAGATGGGTTCAACCTCAATACAAGCTCTTTAAGGCTAAAATTAGCAGAGGCCCCCATCCCCACTCTCCACTCTGAAAGGCTATCTTTAGCCAAAGGATCTTAAGGATGGAGAAGTTCTAGAAGAGGCCTGTATACTGAAACTGTTTTCAGGTTGTGGTTCCTGTTGATTCCACAGCTCAGGGCCCTGAAACCCTTTAAAATGTTTTATGATCATTGGAGGAATCAAAAGGAATCCCTAAATGCCTTTAAAAGTCCCAACACCCTCCCCATTTAGCCAGGGCTTGCAACCACATTGGGTCCATTTCCATAATAAGGGCAAAGAAGAAACTTTGGGGTAGACTTAGAAAAAAATGACAAGGATGGATGTTCCCCTTCCCACCGCTCCAAGGAGAAGCTTGTAGGACAGGCAGCCGAAGGGGCAGATACCCAGTCCAGACACTTGACAACTCCTGGGCAGTGGGCCAAGCAGTGGGCCAGGTACTGGGCATAGCTCCAGAGGCCAGGCCCAGACCCAGGGCACTCACTGGTTTAAGGTTGGCAAAAAAGAACACTTCCTGCCGGCAGGAAACCGAGTTGAACAGATTGGGAAAGAGCAAAAACAGGCTGCCCAGGATGCTGTCTCCCTGGACTCGAGTTTTCAGTTGTCACCAGCAACTTGGGATGGAACAGATTCAATGTTCCTACCGCCTGGGTGGCTGGCAGAGGTGGGACTGAGGCCAGAGTGTGCAGTGCCCAGGGACCCAAAGCAGGGAGGGGCCTGGCATCTACCCTGCTAGGGAGGAAACGTTGGCGTGGTCTCCTTCACTGATCTAGGACTTCTCAGGCTAGCTTTGCCTGGGCTCCAGAGGGCCCTCTGAGAGTGAGCGCTGAGATGGATACGAGGTTTTTCCTGGGAGTCCCTATGCTTTGGAATTTCCATTAAGTGTTAGAACTTCCTTGCCCCAGGATCCTCAAGAAGTTCCTGTGAAAGAATAAGGGGAAGAGCAAAATTTTCTTAACCCTTTATTACATTTCTCCTTTGCTTACCCTAATTTTATAAGAAAAAGGAAATAATAGCTCTCCTATTGCTATAGCTAACTCCTGTTTTTGACATGCTAACCCAATGTAGCTCTTTCTCAAGAGTTAATAGGTAGAAGTCAGCCTGACTTCCCTACTCCTAAAGGAAAGCAGAATATTCTGAGTTTCAGAGAATTCTGGACCTGGGGAGATGCAGGCATTGGGTTGGAGCCAAAAGAACAAGAAAGAGAATGAAGTTTTGGATTTGCAGAAATCCAAATGGGCTTGAGGTTAATAAGAGGGGATTTGAGCTGGTGGCTTATATCATTAACAAGAAAAATATACGTTTTTCCTTTTCTCTTTAAGTAAGACATGGCAATGAGACTCAGTAGCCATCTCAGATCTGAGTCAAGATGCTGAACTGGATGAGGTAGGGAGGTGGTTGTTCAGGAATCTGAAGGTCAACAAGTCTCATAGGTGACTTTTATTCATGCTGAGGTTTTAGAGCTACAGCCACACAGTTTAATGTCATCCTTCCATTGCCCCCAGTCATGAAGGGAAGTAAAGACTTCCACCTATAGTCATGTCTATTATGTTTGGAAGCACTGTCATTATTTTGTGGGTCTTATTCCTTCCTAGTTGCCTTCAGATAGGGCAGATTTTATATTAGTAATATTTGGCAGCAGATGGATATTGAGAGATTTTCATTTGGCCATTAATAATTATAAGAGCAAAATATGATGCTACTCAATTTTCCGAGTGCTTAAATATGGTATTTCCATTCTGCAGATGAGGAAACTTGGCTTAGAAAGGTCAGGCAACTTTCCCAAGGTCAAAACAAGTGGTATAGGCAGACTTCAAAGCCAGGCATGTGGCATTCCATCCCTGCCCCTAATCACTCTGCTCGGAACAAGTTACTTAATTTCTGGAAGTTTAGTTGGGTCTACCCACCTAGTTCATCCTTGGTTTGTATTAGAAAGTCATTTCATGGTCTTTACACAATATTCTAATTTGAGACCACAATGAATAGGAGGTGAACAAACCACAGGCTAGAAATTCATTGCTGTGTTGACCTAGTGCTGATCTGGATGAAATTTGGAGATCATTTCTAAACACCCAAGACAAGCGGCTGATTTTTTTTCTTGAGTAATCTATATAACATCTTAGGAAAATTTCTTAAAAGAATAAGAAGCTATGATGCAACATGCATCTCCAGAGCTTTGAAGTCAGTTTTAAGAAATTGATTTGGTTGCATCATTGCTTTATGAAGGCCATAAAGTCTGTCTATCCTGCCTGGCTCATTTCCCCAGACAGATTTTCCAACACTTCCTCACACAACTTCCCACATATTTTTCCCTATGCTTAGAATATACCTTCTTCTCTCTCTTCTGGGATTGCTCCAATTCATTCTTCAAGGCCACATCTCGAATGTTACCTTCTGTGTGAAGTCCTCTCATACCACTTCCCCAGGGAGAATTTCTCCCCTCTGTGCTCCCAAAAAGCACAGTTACACTGGGCTAAAGCACTATTATAGGGAACAGCATTGAAATGATTCGTCTTGTGAGCTCTTCCAGGCCAAGACCACAATTTACTCATCTGTATGCATATCAGGAACCAGCACGTTCTATGGCACATTTTAAGTGCTATATGATGCATGTTAAATGGATGAAAAGATTTTTAAATTTTATTTATTACATTTATTGGGGCATTGTAGTTATACATTTCGATAGCTGTCAGGGTATCAGAAACATGTATGCACACAATGCTCATTCAGCCCTCCCTCAAATCCCACCCCATTCCCTCCCCCTTCCCTCCTTTCCATGTTCAGCATAGTGATCGACTCTGATAAGTTTGTTTATACACATCATGTGCATTAGTGTATTTCCCTCTTCCCCCCTCCCATCTCCCTCAGTTAGGTCACCTTCTTTGCTCAACTAGAGTTTTCTCCTTCTTTGTCTGGAGTTCCTTCTAAGTCCCATTCTCCCTAGCTTAAATGGATGAAAAGTTTTAAGTGGTATTTTTATTCTTATTAAAATGGTTGGATTGTACAAAGTTAGCTCACTGGTTTTCAAAAGTGTGCCAACCTAGGAGGTTTTGGTCGTTCATTGTGAGAGAACACATGCACATGAAGAAATGAACATTTCACCAGGTGTGGTGGCATGTGCTTGCAATCCCAGTATTTGGGAAGCTGAGACAGGAGGATCGTAGGTTTGTGGCCAGCCTCAGCAACTTAGTGAGGCCCTCTGCAAATTAGTGAGACCCTGTTTCAAAATAAAGAATAAAATAGGGCTGGGGATGTGGCTCAGGGGTAGAATGCTCCTGAGTTCAATCCCCAGTGCCACACAAAAAAGAAAAAAGAAAAGAAAAGAAATGAACATTTCTTCATGCACATATATACCTTATGCTCTTATCTATAGTGATAAAAGTCATGACCTCGGATAGGCTAATGAAAACAACCAAACAAACAACCAGCAGGAATAATAGCCACACTGCATTACTAGGAAGAGAAACCCAGAGTAGATGGCCTGCATCCTAGCTGAATTTGGAGTGAAAGATGAACTTGAAACATTTTAAAATCAGTCATGTCTATTGTTCATTTTTCAGTTATCTGCTCTTCTGAACTATGCCATATTTCCCAAACATTACATAAAAACTCTGCTCTTCATAGCCGAGCCTCTTTTCTGCCTTTCTCTTTGGTAATACCAGAACCTTTATCAAGGAATATGCTGCCCTGTAGTTGCATGTGGGGGTCAGTGGTAGAGTGAGTGGAGGTTCTGTGTTCTGCATGCTGTAGCCACCATCTTTCTTTCCAGCATTATCCAGCACAATATGGTCTCTGTATCTCTCTACTCCAAACACACATGCCTTACTTTTGCTGTGCTTCTGCTTAACAGACATTTGTCTAGAAAGCTCTTCCATTCTCCTTTTGTGAAGTTAATTCCTTTGCATCCTCAGTCCAATCATCATTTACACAGGGAGACCTTCCCTGATTTCCCTCACTAGTCAGTCTCCTTCTGATGGCCTTTCCTTGGTGACAGGCATCATAGTCACACGTAAAATGATCTCATTAATGTCTGATTCCCCTGTAGGTGTGAGCTCCATGAAGGCCAAGACTTGGCCCATTTTTGTACTACTATATCCTCAGTTCCTAGCACAGAGCCTGATGCAAAGTGGGTCTCAAGAAATATATGTTGAGTGAAGTCAGGCAGAAAAGCAGGCTCCAGTGTAGATGTGAAGCAGATGTGAGAAAAAAAAAACATTTTCCCCAAATTCACAAGAGGTAGGAGACCTCTAAAATAGAAGAGAATAGATACTTGAGTTACACATCTGTTCTTCAAATATCTCCTGTGTGCCAGGCTCCAAGCTAAGTTTCGAGGATACATGATAAATGAGACAGTGAGCCTTGCCTGCCTGCTATCTTTAAAGCTTCTCTTAACTGTGTATAAGTGGATGATAATGATGTTGACACAACAATAATGTAAGTGTGATAATGTATATAGTAGACTGAGCTATACAGTATAACGTAACTCATATATAGTATAATGTAGGTGCCATACATTCATTAATCTACTTCATTTTCATACAACATCCTATGAGGTAGGGATTTTTATCATCTCTAGTTTATAGCTAAAGGAATAGGATCCTTGAAGAAATTAAACTTCTTGCTTGAGATTACTCACGTGGAACTCAACCAGAGATCCTGGTCTGGATGACACTGAAGTTGTATTTTTTGATATTAGAGATAGGAATGAGAGTTGGGCAGAAATGAATCTGAAGTTTCCTACAATGGCTTATTCCAATATGTTGTTCTCTGGCCATAACCTCCTGTCCTTCCAAGTCTGTCTTTCTCTTATCCCCAACCCCAGTCAACCTCTCAGAGATCCTCAGTGCCTCAGCTTTTCCTATCCCTATACTCTGGCCTCTTTCCAGCTCCGCTTCTGTCCTCAGCCTTCACCCGGGTGTGGTCCCCTCACAGTCCTCGACTTTCCATGGGCCAATCATTGGAATCTGAATGCCATGATCAACCTTCTCTCCTCCTGCACAATTTGATCTTCACTTCACCCTCACAGAGATGTTATCAAGATTAAATGAGTCAGCATAGGCCTACTCTCAGAACAATGCCTAGCTCTGTTACATAGTTTATTTAATATGATTGTTTTTATTTACCTCTGGGTAGCTAAGCACCATTGGATGAAATATTGGCTGAACTTGTCAAATTCAGTTGAATCCTTAATGCTTCTGACTGTCAGTCTTTTTACTTGGCAAAGTTAAACACCCACATGTTGTTTGAGTATTATTCCAAATCATCTCTAATCTTCACGAGTCTTTTACCCAACTACCAATACCTTTGCCATCAGCAGATGACCTCGGCAGTGAACATTTCATTTTCTCAGCACCCATTTCCCCCCACCTTTTATTTTGGTAGTACTGGGGCATTCTACCTCTGAGCTATACCCCCAGCTCTATTTTATTTTTTATTTTGACACAGGGTCTCACTAAGTTGCAGAGGGCCTTGCTAAGTTGCTAAGTCTGGCCTTCAACCTGAGATCCACCTGTCTCAGCCTCCCAAGTACTGCTCACTCCCCTTTTATGCTGGTAATAAAGACATTCTCATGCCTGTGGTTGGATGGATGACCATATCCTCCTGGCCATGATGATTTTTTTCCAGGATTGGCATGTAACTCAAAATGAACCAATTGGACTCTTTCCTGGGACCTTAGAATCACAACTGCAAAAGAGACTCTCCTCTTGAGATTATTACTGCTAAGTAGTGTAAAAGAATCGCAATGGGGGCATGGATCGAGCCTGCCTAGAAATTCAGTGAAATCAATAGAAGACAACAGAGCCAAGAAAAGATGATTCTTGATGCCATCACTATCTGGTTCTAACTACACCTGCTAACAGCAAGCTCCCTTGAAGTTACATGGATTAATACATTTCCTTTTTTTGCTTAAATGATTCGAGTTTGGTCTCTATTACTTGCAACTGAAAAGTTCTCAGTATGATACCTTGCCTTATAGTCATGGATCAAATGGAGGGTCTTGCCATTGCTTTCCTTGATGTGTGCTTCATCAGTACATTTCTCTATACCATGTAGCTCCTTCTTCACACAGAGAATGAATGCCACACCTTTATTAAAACCTCACCTCTGGCCCTCTGTACCCATCTCACCCTCCCTAGTGCCTTCCAGACTTCATGTCATAATTCATCACCCTCTCTTATTTCTTCTTCCTCCTCTTCCTCCTCCTTCTCCTCCTCCTCCTCTTCTTCTTCTTTTCTTCTTCCTTCTTCTTTCTCTTTCTCCTTCTTCCTCTTCTTCTTTTCCCCCTCCTTCTCCTCTTCCTCTTCCTCTTCTTTTTTTCCCCTCTTCTTTATTTTATTTATTTTTTGGTACTGGAGATTGAACCCAGAGGCATTCTGCCTCCGAACTACACTCCCAGCCCTTTTTACTTATTTATTTTTTATTTTGAAACAGGTTTCCCTAAGTTTCTGAGGCCAGCCTTGAACCTGCAATCCTCCTGTCTCAGCCTCCCAAGTACTGGGATTACAGGTGTATGCCACCACACCTGACTCAATTGCTCTCTTTCTTCTGGTCTTTTACTCTTAGCCTAAAATATGCTTATTTCTCTTTTTACCCAAATTACTCACAATGTTACTTTCCACCCTTCACTTCTCCATCTTCTATTCCATCCGCTGGTTATAACTTTCACATTCCACTACCTCTGGGTGGCCAATGACTTCATATTGGCAAATCCAATGAAATCTTTAGACGGAAGCTAGCTGAACTTCTCTGTTATACTTGACAGTGTCTGTTACTTTACTTCTCTATCTTGGCCTGAGGTTCCGGGACATCATCCTCTCTCCTGGCCACTCTTCTCTATCTCCCCTACAGGTTTCTCCACTGTCCTTCTCATGCTAGGTACTCTCTTTGAGCAACTGAAGCACTCCATGGCTTTAATTTTTATCATATGCTCATGACACTCAGATTTCTATAGAACTGATCCAGTGTTCTACATAGAATTTCAGATATTTGCTGTATACCTATACCTTGATGTTCCCAGAACACCTCAAATTCAACTTAATTCTACCATGTTCTCTTTCAGTTTGCAGTACACAATTACCCAGCCATGCAAAGCCAAATTCAAGAGTATCATTTTTATCTTCTGACCCTCACCTCCTAACACCTTATTGACCTTCCAGAGTATTTAGGGAGTCAGTTTCCCTCCTTGTAGCAGACACTGATGGCCATCTGCCCTGCAAACTTTCTCTCTGCCTTTTCCCTTGCTAACAAAAGTCCCAATTTTGTTCAGATAGCCACATAATTCTGAAAAGCTACGTGCTTGCGGGAAAGCTGGCACCAGTCTCAGCCCCAGCTCTGAAGGATGAGTCTTGATTTGCCTACTCTAAGCCAATCATGATGATAATCTTGTTAAAGAATATACAGAACTATTTAGGCATCTATACAGAAATATTTGACTCATATATGAAATAAACAGTTATTAGATTGTTGTTAGTGAACAAAGGCAAAACAATAGGAATTACAAAGAGGGGTGGGGAGAAAGAAAAAACCCTACACATATTCTGGGAACAGTAAATCTTGTTTTATATTTTAGATATGGTTTAGCCAGCAGCTTTTTCACCTATGCCATATTTTGCCAAGTCTTTTGGCTTCTCCAACTTTATTTTTTTTGGGCACTAAACCTTGAATGCAGAGGCATTCTACCTCTGAGCTACACCCCCAGTCCTTTTTACTTTTTGTTTTGAAACAAGGTCTCAGTAGGTTTCTGAGAGTCTCAATATGTTGAGGCTGGCCTTGAACCTACGATCCTCCTGTCACATCCTCCCAAGTATTGGGATTACAGGCATGTGCCTCCACACCCAGCTTGCCTTCATCTTTTACCAGCTCAGGTATCGCATTCTCTAGGAAAGCTTCCTAGCCAACCATCAACCAGGTGTGTTAGAAACCCTTCTTTTATTTAGAACACACACACACACACACACACACACACACACACACACACACACAGTGTACTAGATTACTCTTTCTAGTTAGAAGTAGAGAACCCTCCTGTTTAGGGGAACAAAAAGAAATGTGTTACATGCTAAATGTTACCTACTTGAGCATGGCGGGATTTTTAAAAGAGGAAAGAAAAGGCCACATTAGTTGCCTCTGATTATTTGTGACTAAGGAACCTCAGCATTGTACAATTTTAGAGGTTGGATTACCTCTAAAAGTGTACACCATATCTGACATGTGTGGTTACTAAAGTTGAACTCTGAAATAACTGGAGAGAGACACCCTTAGGAAACACACACAACTAAATCTGTCACTTATTTAGCATTTTATTCAAGTGTTACACTTATAAAATGCTTCCTAATAGCCTTGTTAATTGTTGCTTGCCCAGGGCCAATAATAATTTACTAGACGAGGTATAAAGGTTCTCATTACAATCATTTATTATTTTATACTTTGTATGGAGGACAATAACCCACAGAGCTTTCAATATTGCCCCCTAACTTTTTATTTAGAAAAATTTTAAGTACAATGAAAAGTCATCATACCTTTTGCCTAGAATTACTATATAGCATGTGCTATATATTCTCTCTTTCCTTTTGTCTACTCTCCCTCCCCCCACATGAACACACATCCCATTTTTTTTTCTTCTGAATAGTCTGAAAATAACTTAGAGATGCCATCCTTTGACATGTATCTCCTAAGAACAAGAACTTTCTCCTAGAGCAACAACATCATTGTTGCTGTAGTACTCAAGAAATTGAGTAGTGATGCAATAGAATGATCTATTATATAGACTATATTCACATTTCCCAATTTTGTTAGTCTCCTTTTGTCTAAAACAGTTCCTCCACTTTCTGTTTGTTTGTTTTGTTTCTGTGGTACTGGGGATTGAACCCAGGGGCATTCTACCTCTGAGTGACACCCCACAGCCCTTTTTTATTTTGAAACAGGGTCTCACTAAGTTGCTGAGGCTGTTTTGGAACCTGTGATCCTCCTGTCTTTTTTTTTTTTTTTTTTTGCGGTACTGGGGATGGAACTCAGGGGCGTTCTACCTCCTAGCTACACCTCCAGCCCCCCCTTTTTTTTTTATTAGTGCATTGCAAACATACATCTTAAAGGATTTCAGGGTGGTTGACGTATACATGCACACATTGGTCAATTAGCCCTCCCCAATTCCCACCCCCCCTGCCTCCCCCCTCCCTCCTTCCCGTTTTCAGCTTAGTAGTTGACTTTGATATCTTTGTGTAAGTCCATCCTGTGCTCCAGTTTGTTTCCCTCTCCTTCCCTCCCGT
>PVJS01047934.1:0-15254 GCA_004027185.1 Glis glis
CGTTCTACCTCCGCGCTACACCCCCGGCCCTATTTTTTTTATGCTTTATTTTTGAAACTGGGTCTCACGAAGTTGCGGAGGGCCTCACTAGGTAGAGAGAGAGAGAGAGAGAGAGAGAGAGAGGGGAGAGAGAGAGATAGATCGATTGATCGTGTGCGCGCGCATGTGCGCTGAGGTTGGCCACGAACCCGGATCCTCTGGTCTCCGCCTCCCAAAGTACTGGGATTACAAGCATGCGCCACCACACCCGGCTGGATATTAATCTTTATTAGATATATGATGTGCAAATATTTTCTCCCATTCTGTGGGTTGTCCTGTTTAGTTCTTGAAGAATCTTCAGAATATCTGTTTTTGGGGGATACTCTCCTCTGAGTCAGTGTACCTCATTTATCAAATCAACTCAGTCTGTTAAACTGACCCCATTTTTTTTTCTTTCCATACTAGGGATTGAACCCAGGGGCATTCTACCTCCAAGCTACACCCCAGTCCTATTTTATTTTTATTTATTTATTTATTTTTTGCAGTACAGGGGATTGCTAGGGGCTTTCTACCTCCGAGTTACATCCCTGGCCCTATTTTTTATACTTCATTTTGAAACTGGGTCTCACGAAGTTGCAGAGGGCCTCACTAAGTAGCTGAGGCTGGCCGCGAACCCGGATCCTCCAGTCTCTGCCTCCCAAGTACTGGGGTTACAAGCGTGTGCCACCACTCCCGTCCTATTTTTATTTTGAAATAGGGTCTTGCTAGGTGATGAGTCTCACTACTTGCTGAGGTTGGCTTCGAACCTGTGATCCTCCTGTCTCAGCCTCCCAAATACTGGGATTACAAGCGTGCGCCACCACGCCCAGTTTAAAAGTAGTATTTTATGCGCCGGGCGTGGTGTTGCACGCTTGTAATCCCAGTACTTGGGAGGTGGAGACCGGAGGATCCAGGTTCACGGCCAGCCTCAGCTACTTAGGCCCTCCGCAACTAAATTATAAAAAATAGGGCCGGGAGTGTAGCTCGGAGGTAGAACGCCCCTGGGTTCAATCCCCGGTACCGCAAAAAAAAAAAAAAAAAGAGTAGTATTTTATTATAAGTGCATTTTATTTTATTTTTGAGGAACTGGGGATTGAACCCAGGGGCATTCTATCTCTGAGCTATACCCCCAGCCCTATTTTTTATTCTTTAGTTTTGAAACAGGCTCTAAGTTGCAGAGGGCCTCACTAAGTAGCTGGGGCTGGTCATGAACCTGCGATCCTCCTGTCTTAGCTTCCCAAGTACTGGGATTACAAGGGTGTGCCACCACGCCTGCCTTATGAATGCATTTTTTTTTTTGGTACTGAGGATTGGACCCAGAGGAATTCTACCTCTAAGCTACACCCCCAGCCCTATTTTATATCTTATTTCAAAACAGGGTCTCAATAGTTTGCTGAGAGCCTAAGTTGCTGAGGCTGGCTTTGAACCTGCGATCCTCCTGTCTCAGCCTCCCAAGTACTGGGATTACAAGTGTGCGCCACTACATTTGGCTTATAAGTGCATTTTAAGTGTGACCTTTGAAACTTTATTCTTTCAACAAGGATAAGACTGTTTATATAAACTCAGAATTTGGCTAAGGGCAGTGGTGCATGCCTGAGACAATAGGATCCCCGGTTTGAAATCAGCCTCAGCAATTTAGCAAGACTCTCAGTAACCTAGCAAGACCCTGTTTCAAAATAATAAAAAAAAAAAGGGCTGGGGTTATCACTGGGAGTAGAATGCCCCTGAGTTCAATCCATAGTACCACAAAAAGTTTGTTTTTTAAAGTAAAGGTGTTGCAGGGCGTTGGTGGCTCATGCCTGTAAATCCCAGTACCTAGGAGGCTGAGACAGGAGGACAGCCTGGTTAGAGGTTAGAGGATAGCCTCAGCAAGTAGTGAGACTCTCATCAACCTAGTGAGACTCTGTTTCAAAATAAAATAAAATAGGGCTGGGGGTGTAGCTCAGAGATAGAATGTCCCTGTGTTCAATCTCTAGTACCATACACACACACAGAAGGTTGAACATAGCAATCATATAATCCAGTAGTTATACTTCTAATACATGTACACAAAATAAATAAAAACCTGTCTAGGCTGGGCAGCATGATTGCAAATTTGAGGCCAGGTGAGCAACTTAGATTGTTTCAAAATAAAATTTTTCAAAAAGGCTGGGGACATAGCTCAGTGGTAAAGTACTTGCCTAGAATGTGGGAAGCCCTGGGTTCAATCTCCAGTAGTGCAAAAACAAAACAAAACAAAAAATCTATGTCCACAGAAAAAATTTGTACATGAATGTTCACAGAAGTATTATGCATACTAGTTAAAACATGGAAACAAGCCGGGCGTGGTGGCGCACGCTTGTAATCCCAGTACTTGGGAGGCGGAGACCAGAGGATCCGGGTTCTCTGCCAGCCTCAGCTACTTAGTGAGGCCTTCCGCAACTTCGTGAGACCCGGTTTCAATAAAGGATAAAAAATAGGGCTGGGGTGTAGCTTGGAGGTAGAACGCCCCTGGGTTCAATCCCCGGTACCGCAAAAAAAAAAAAAAACAAAAAAAAAAAACCATGGAAACAAGCCGTGCTGGGTGGGCACACTTGTAATGCCAGTACTTGGGAGGCTGAGACAGGAGGATTGTGGGTTCCCGGCCAGCCTTAGCTACTTAGTGAGGCCCTCTGCAATTTGGTGAGACTGTTTCAAAATAAAGAATAAAAAAAATAGGGCTGGAGGTATAGCTTGGAGGTAGAATGCCCCTGGGTTCCATCCCCAGTACCGCAAAAAAAAAACACCAACGCCTCCCCAAAAAAAAAAAACCATGGAAACAACCCAAATGTCCTGATACATGGTATAACATGAATGAATCAGGTAAATACTACGCTAAGTAAAAGAAGCCAGTCACAAAAGATCCCATACTGCATGATTCTATTTACCTGGAATACGAAGAATGAGGCAAATTTATAGATCTGGGGAAGAGGTGGATGAGAGGAAATTCGAAGTAACTGGCAATAGATAGCTTCTTTTTGGAGTGATGAAGAAATTTTTAAATTGTCGTACTGCATAAATAGGACTTATATTTCAAGTATAAGAAATGTACAGCCCAATATATTAAAACTCACCTAATTAAGTGGTGAATTGTAAGGTCTATAAATTATATAAATAAAGCTAGTTTTTTTGTTTTTGTGGCACTGGGGATTGAACCCAGGAGCATTCTACCTCCCAGCTACACTCCCAGCCCTATTTTTATTCTTTATTTTGAAACAGGGTTTTACTAAGTTGCAGAGGTCCTCACTAAGTTGCTGAGGCTGGCCGTGAACCTGCCATCCTCCTGTCTCAGCCTCCCAAGTACTGGGATTATAAGCATGCGCCACCACGCCCGGCTAAAGCTATTATTTTTTTTTGTGTGTGTGGTACCGGGGATTGAACGCTGGGGCGTTCTACCTCCGCGCTACGCCCCCGGCCCTATTTTTTTTTATACTTTATTTTTGAAACCGGGTCTCACAAAGTTGCGGAGGGCCTCACTAAGTGAGAGAGAGAGAGACAGGGGGAGAGACAGAGACAGAGAGACAGAGAGACAGGGAGAGAGAGGGCTGAGGCTGGCCGCGAACCCGAACCTGGATCCTCCGGTCTCCGCCTCCCAAAGTACTGGAATTACAAGCGTGCGCCACCACGCCCGGCTCTAAAGCTGTTATTTTTAAAAAATAAAGGGGGGACATATCTGTAAACGACTGGTGTAGAGAAGAATTTACTGGTGTAGAGAAGAATTTCCAAACAGTCAAAATATGCCAAGATAAAATTATTTATGCATTTTATTGGTGCTTTTGGGTGACCTTCTTACCTTTTTTTTTTTTTTTGTGGTACTGGGGATGGAACCCAGGGGCATTCTACCTCGGGGCTACACCCCTAGCCCTATTTTATTTTAAAATATTAAACAGGGTCGCACTAAGTTGCTGAGGGCCTCGCTAAATTTCGAGGCTGGCCTTGAACCTGTGATTCTCCTGTCTCCCAAATACTCCAGTACCACCCAAATACTGGGATTACAGGCGAATGCCACCACTCTGGCTCTTAACATATTTTTTAACTGAACACTAACAATGAACTTAAACTACGTAGTCAGCAAGAAGAAAGTATTTAATATTACACGGGTTTCCATCAGCTACAGCAAAAGACAAGATATCTTCTAGTAAGATCATGGACAAATTTCTCATATCCTCATTCGACTATGCCGGTTCATTTACACACTTTCAAAGCAAAGGCAAAAGCTTAAACAAATAATGTGCAGGCAATGCTATTCTTTCCTACTTTTTAAAACTTGGTTACAATGTGGGGAAAAGTGTTAAAAATACAAGAGGGGAGGAAACAAAAATGAGTTCAAGTCTCACAATAAAACCTTACAGAGGGCTACAATGATTTGTTCACTTTTTGGCCAAAATCAGGAAAAAGGAGAATGATCAATTGCTAATTTCTAATACTCGATGTTAGGCTTCATAGATCTTAATAAAAAAAAAGGGCATGTGAATCAAACAAATCAGTCTGCGGTGCGGGTGGGAGTTAGTCTGGGGTGCGATCCAAGGTGGGGTCCGGAGCCGGCCCTCGCCAGCCCTCGCCAGCCCTCGCCAGCCCTGTCGCCAGCGCCCCTGCTGGGGCCTGGTGCGCACCGAGCCGGCGCCCCGGCCCGGGAGCTTCGCCTCGGCGCGCCTGGGGACGCGCTCGGCGCCGAGGTCAGGCGGAGAAACGCCGCCAGGTTCCCGAGGGCTCCACCCTCCTTCCCTCTCTCCCTCCCCTCGGCGCTCCCCTGAGGGGAACAGGCGGGGCGGGCACGCCGAGACGAGGGGGGGTTGCGTCCTCAGCGAGAAAAGCTCCGCCGCCCCAGAGTGGCGGCCGCGGGTTATTAATAAACTCCGCTTCTGCTCGGGCTCGGCTACCGAGCCGGCCGTAGGATCGGCAAGGCCTGAGGCCGAGGCTGAGCGGCGGGAGCCAGAGTCCGGGCCCAAGCGGGCCCGCGCCGCCGCGCTGAGGGCGGCGGCCGGGCGGAGAATAATGCACACTGGGTAAAAACACATTTATATACGAACCTCCGAGAAAATTTTCCAACAATTCCTTCGTCCGACCACCATGCACCAGGACAGGAAACAGCCGCCCGGCCCCCAGGCCCCGCAACCCGCATAGCGTGTCTGAGGCCCGCCCCCAGCCTCCATTGGGCTGTCATCACTTCACTCACTGGACGTTTCCTGCTTGCCATTGGTCCAAATTAAGCCTACCAGAAAGGAAACTCCCTTAGACACGCCCCTTCTCGTGGCACCAGCCAGCTGTGGCCTTCCAACCCGCTCCTGAGTGGCTCGCGCCAACGGCGGAATCAAAGTTCCAGTGTCTGACTGGTTGGCGGAACCGCTCATCCCAGACCAACACCGCCTTACTGACAAGTGAATTATGCCGATTCTGGGGCCCCAGCGGGAGGCGCCATTTTGTAGCAAGGGAGGGAGGCTGGTCCTTGTGATTACCCGGGAGGGAGAAGGGGTGACGGGCGCCATTTTCCCCACAGGGGCGAGCAGGCGGCCTGGGATCTCCCGGTGGGCTTGCCGGAGCGCATCTAGAAGGCAGGATGGGCTTTGCTTAGCGGTTGCCAAGTGTTGGCCCACTGGGAGGGAAGAAGAGGGGAGGAGAGTGGCCGGAGGGGGACCTGCCCGCTCCCTGGGGGCTTCATGCGGCGAGGCCCGAGGTCTTGGGCAATGGTTCTGCTTTCCGAGCCGTGCAGTGGGCCGGCGACTGGCGTCCAAGCCCGCCTGCGCTTCTCCAGTCGGGGGCATCACCTCGCGGTGGGAGGGTGAGCCTTCTGTTCCTGAGCTTGGCAACCGGGCGGTGGTTGTCTGGGACTCCGCGGGAGATGCGGCGGATGCTTTTTGTGCATTCCAGTACTTTGGACTAAAAGTTTCAAGTCGACTGAAATGATGTTGCTCTATTCTTTTGTGTTTCCTTTTTGGGTCTCGCGAACTAAAGTCAAAGGGGTGGGAAAACGTCGGGATCCCTAAACCTGATAAGAATGGGTACAAATTAGTTGGGGCGTGTGGGGTAATGTTTCTTTTAGTTTTCAACCCAACCATTGGAAATACTAAGTCTTTTCTGGAGCTACTCAGTCAATATTCATTTGCTAAGGCAACCAGGCCCAGGAAAGATGAGTTAAGAAAATGTCGACCCAGTATTTGTTAAATCGGGTATGCCAGGTGTGGAATAGAGTTACCACGAGAGGAAGCTGGCTTGCTGACAGATTTGGATCCTACTTAAACGGAGGAGGATGTTTCATTTATAGTTTGCTTTTCAGGTGATTATGGAATGGATAGGGGGGATGTCAAAAAGATGGAAGAAAGGGAGCACTTTGAGGGTAGCTGAAATGTTTTGGATTACAACTGAATCTAATGGAAGGTTGCAACGTTCCCCTTGTTTGGATTAAGCTTACTCTAACCAAGACACTTATTTGAACATCTTTGTACATAAATCATCTGTCTTGTTTTTGAATAAATTTTAAAAGTGGGGGGGGGAAGTAGTTCTGATTACTTTTTAGGCACTTATAATAAGAAAAATGTGATGTAACATTGGACTAGGTTACTTGGCACTAGAGGATTTTGTTCATTTAAAGGTCTGCCCAAGTATAGATTGCCTTTTAACTAAAGAGCTCAGATGAAATATAAGGGGTACTGTAGTGCACAGTGTTTCGCACCTACTTTGGAGACAGGCAGGAGGATCCCAGGTTTGAGACCAGCCTGGGTAACTCAGCCAAACCCTGTCTCAAAATAGAAAAGGGCTGGGAAGCCCGGTGTGGTGGCGCACGCTTGTATTCCCAGTACTTGGGACGCTGAGACCGGAGGATCCGGGTTCGTGGCCAACATCAGCTACTTAGTGAGGCCCTCCGCAATTTAGTGAGACCCTGTTTTAAAATAAAGTATAAAAAATAGGGCTTGGGGTGTGGCTCGGAGGTAGAATGCCCCTGGGTTCCATCCCCAGTACCGCAAAAAAAAAAAAAAAAAGGGCTGGGGGTGTAATGGTGGAGTGCCTCTGGGTTCAATCCCTAGTACTGCAAAAACAAAATAAACATAAGGGGGTTTATTTTATACTTTTTGTAATTTCCATATGATTTTTTTTTTTTTTGCGGTACCGGGGTTGAACCCCGGACCTATTTTTTATACTGTATTTTGAAACCGGGTCTCACGAAGTTGCGGAGGGCCTTACTTAGTAGGTGAGGCTGGCCGAGAACCCGGATCCTCCGGTCTCAGCCTCCCAAGTACTGGGATTACAAGCATGCGCCACCGTGTCCGGCTGCTAATGATGTTTTTTAATCAATCAAAATATTTTTAAATGCAGGTTAGCTAAGTCCCATGCCTCTAGGTTACTCACTAAAGCACTATAATACAGAATCTCAAAAAGAAAGTCACCCTGCAATTCCAATTGCAGTTACAGGATGCTTTTATAAGTCCAGAATTTCCTGGGCAGTTACCATTCAAACTCATTTTAAGAAGCCGGGCGTGGTGGTGCATGCTTGTAATTCCAGTCCACAGCTACTTAGTGAGACCCTGTTTCAAAATAAAGAATAAATAATAGGGCTGGGGGTGTAGCTCTGAGGTAGAGTGCCCCCGGTTCAATCCCCAGTACCACACACAGAAAAAAAAAAAAACCTGTTATCTAAAACATTTCTTTCAGTAAGTCAAAACGTCCTAGAATTGATTTGGGTATATTTGTACAATAACCATTAAGGTAGTATAAAACACTACATTTAAAACCAAAACAGTGGTTTGCTCCCATTGGTAACTAGCTATGATGTATCATTTGTCTCAATCTGTTGGTAGGTAAAACCACCCATATCATAATGTTATGGAAAGATAGATAAAGAGCCATCTTTTTCCACTTTATGATTTATAGCATTTTTTTGGTACTGAGAATTGAACTCAGGGGCATTCTACTTCTGAGCTTCACTCCAGAACTTTTTAATTTTGAAGCAGGGTCTTGCTAAATTGCAGAGGTTGGCCTCAAACCTGTGATCCTCCTTTTCTCAGCCTCCTAAGTACTGGAATTACAGATGTGCTCACACCTGTCTACATCCCATTCCGTAATCACAATGTATTTCTGCATTGATTAAATTACTTAACATTCCTTAAATTTGGGGGGAGGTGGGTTCCACCTCTGAACCACCACCACCTCAGTACTTTTTCACTAAATTTTGAGATGGTCTCAGTAAATTGTCCAAGCTGGCCTCAGATCTGGGATCCTCAAGCCTCAGCCAAGAGTAATAGATTATAGGTATGGGCTGCCACACCTGGCTTCCTTTCAAATCTTAATAGAGTTCTCAGTATGTATGTTGAAACAACTATAGGCATAATTCAACTGCTAGTGTTTTGTTGGTGGCTAATTGCATGATTTCCTCAATGTTGATAGTACTTTCAGTATGAATGCAATTTTTCCATCTTCAAACTCTATCCTTGGCACATGTAGTAGTAACCCTATTTGTTCCAGCTTCAAATGAGGTCCAAGGTTAAGCAGTTGTGGTTAACTACAATTTTTTTTTTTCGGTACTGGGGATTGAACCCAGGGGCATTTACCTTGGAGCTACACCCCCAGCCCTATTTTTTATTCTTTATTTTGAAACAGGGTCTCACTAAGTTGCGGAGGACCTCACTAAGTAGCTGAGGCTGTCCGTGAACCCAGATCCTCCAGTCTCAGCCTCCTAAATACTGGGATTACAGGCGTGTGCCACCACGCCCGGCTCTTTTTTTTAAGACAAGGTCTCCCCTAAATTTCCCAGGATGGCCTTGAACTTGAACTCATCCTGCCTCAGTCTCTGAATAACTAGGATTACAGGATATTTATGTAATTCTGAATGCCTTTTTCATCCTTATTTCAAGAGGGTATATTTGAGGCTGAATAGCAGCATGTTGCCAAAGAAGTATGGTTTGCCCACCCATACTCCAAACTCTGGACTCTTTCAGAGCTAAGTACAGCAGTCACTATCTTAATATGTGGGTCAAAAATAAGTTTATAGGTAGTAAAACTGTGGGAAAGGCTGTGTGTAAAAAGAGAAAAGGCAAAGTAGAAGAAAATATATACGATGAATTATGAGTATCATAATCAGCTGGGTGTGGTGGTGCATGCCTGTAATCCCAGTACTTGAGAGGCTGAGACAGGAGGATCACAGGTTCAAGTATACCCTGAAGCAACTTAGCAAGACCCTGTTTCAAAATAAAATTGTAAAATAAAAAGGACTGGGGGTAGCTCAGGCATAGAATGCCCTTGGGTTTAATCCCCAGTACCAAAAAGCAAATAAGTATGTTCAGAAAGTTTTCTAAAACTCCTGCATCCTCATTTAGAAAAACACATTAAGTCTTATGATCTATAAGAAACTATACTTTCATGTTAAGTTTAAGGAAATCATGAAAATTGAGGCATATATTTGATTCATTAGAAACTACCACTTGAACACTATTTAAATGGCTTAATTATAAATCTAATTTCAAGCTAAGATCTATAAAAGGAGATTCGTTTGGAAACAATAAAATAAGAGACAATAAAACTTATTCATGAAGACGTTCCCAATACATTTTCTTGAAACAAACCTCAGCAAACAAGAATTTTCATGGTGTGTATGGGAATAACTAAAACCTTTATTAGATATGGTTTTCAATAACAATAATGTGAAAATTGGAATTATCAATTCAAAGAGCAGTGAAGTCTGAGATTTTAAAAAGTAGGCTAGGTATTATGGGACAAAAAAAAGGTAAAGGAAGACAAGAATGTTAATACTATTCAATCTCCCCTCTGTACACAATGTTGCATATATACAACTACATTTTTTATTTTATTGATTTTTATATAATAGTGAAATCTCCTTAAGCAACCTAGGGTATACAGTTGGTGTCCAACTTTGGGGGGTGGGAGTAGAAACACACTTGACTAACAGTTTTCACCCACACATTTTAGACAGACAAGTTTTTTCTTTTTTTGCCAAGATTTTAGTAGTAAATTCATAAATATAGGAAATACTTTCACTCCTTCAGTGTTAAAATAGAAAACCAAACAGTGCCAACAGTAGTGGCTTAATTATTGGTATACAAGAAAAACACAACACCAATGAGTTTTCTTAATTATCCATTTTAAATATCAATATGTGCATTTCATTTTTACATTTATAAATTTTCTACTCTGTTTTAGACAACAGCATGTAATAGTTTTGAATCCATTGAGATGTTTTCAATTTGAAATATTGTGTATACATGTATATAAAAAATAACTCAATGTATGACTCATCTGACATGTTTAAGATCAATAAAGGCTTATTTTGAACATGCAGTTAGGAAGAGAGGCAAGCAAGCCAACCTCTCTCTACACTGTCTTGTTGCTGGCTTGTTTTTGCAGTGGTATCAATAGTGGTTTTTGGAAGGAACCATGTGCCTTTTGCCTATCAGGTTAAGATCAGATACCACAATCATCAAGAGGGGTAGAGAAGCTGGGGAAAGGGGAGTGGGTAGGTGCTAAATGTCAAATTTTAAGTGTGCACTTTGCACTCTTTCTAGATACAGGATAAAAACAGGCCAATAAGGGGGAAAATTATAATTAGGAAGAAAATTGCAATCAAATCAAGACATAATAGCCGAATTAAGTTGTTTTAATAGATTGCATATATAGATGGTCATCCATACTCTAAGACCAACTCTTTAAGAGTAGAACTTTATATCCAATTTACATGCTTCAGATATCACCTTTCTCATTTGTTACAGTAAGGTCTTGTATCCAGATACCCCTTATACACTGAGAGCTTTAAGAAAAAAACGACACAGAGGGAGTTGCCATTTTTAGCAGCAATGAAATATCACTAACCCCTTTTTACATACCGAATTCAAGTCACTATCAGAGGTGAGTGCACCACAAAGTCACCAGGTACAAAATTGCTAGTTCATTTTTAAATAACTTGAAATTACCCCATCCCCCCACCCTATTACATCCCTTTTTATAAACAGCAAACATTTTTGCTTTTATACATAGGCTAGCAGGCTTGTTTCAATATGAAAGTGCTAATTCATTTACAGATTTTTAAATCAGTTATGTAGTGCTACAATAAATGTCCATCCAATAATCTACATAGGAACAATCTTTGATGAATGAAAATGAAGACTGAATAAGGTTATCAGATTACCTTATCTTATTTACATATAAAGGATACCCAATGGTGAGGAACAGACAGAAATCAGACAAATACTCATAAGGTGTAAAAATTACATCTACCTTTGAGTTTTATACTGTAAATGAGACATTTTAAATAGTCCTGTAGCCCATGCCTATTTTTTCCTTAGAAAAAGAAAAGCTGCCTTCATGACATACCCTCTTGTTTCAGATTTCCACAGTGTCACTTGAAGCTTCAGAGTCAGGATCTTACTTTCTTCAAAAAATAAAGAAAATCCCCCCCAAATCCCCCCTCCCCCCGAAATCCCTCTGGTTTCTCTTCCAGTGCCAGGTTGCATGATCAGGTCCCACCTCCTGGGATTTTTGTCCATCTATTGATCAATTAGTTTAAAGTAGGTAACATGAACCAGTTCTGGAACCACTACTAGGAGGAACACAAGCTCTTCACTACAATCACACAGCAGGAAAGAAAGTGATAAGTCAATTCATCCCTGGTGCAGGGCCTCCAAAATTGAAAGAACTTGGCACAACTGGAGCACTGAATTTGTATCCTCCATGCTTCTCAATCATTTTGGATTCTAGAAAACAAATGAGTGAAACTTTTAATAGAGCATTTGAATATCTTACACTACTTTGTGGGGGGAAAAAGGAATTGATAATACATTACCAAGTCAATAGCTTAACAACCAACAATAGCCAGAAGTTTAAAAGTTGGTCTGTGCCACTCCCCCACCCCCACCAAATATATAGGAGAAAGGGGGCATGCACTATGTAGAGTAGATAATTTCTCCAGAGCCATCATACCTGTAATCTAATCCCAGTATTTGGGAGGCTGAGACAGGAGGAGCATAGGTTTGAGGACAGCCTCAGCAATGTAGCCAGACTCCCAGCAAACTAGCAAGACTCTATTTCAAAACAAAAAATGCAAAGGACTAGGGGTATAGCTTGGAGGTAGAATGCCCCTGGGTTCACTCTCCAGAAACACACATACAGCCCTTCTTTGACTATGAGTATAAAGCTGGTTGGTTATTAAGACCTAGAAAAAGCCTGTCATTCCCATACTTGGGAGGCTGAAACAGGAGGATTGCAGGTCTGAGGCCAGCCTCAGCAACTTAGTGAGACTCTGTTTGAAAATAAAAAAGGCTGTGGTTGTAGCTCGGAGGCAGAATGCTCCTGGGTTCAATCCCTAGTACAACAACAACAAAAGACCTAGAGAAAATAGGCTGTGTATAATTAAAATGTATAGTTTGAAAATGCATACCAGGGCTGGGATAGAAAAGTGGTCATTTATAGATTTGTGTGTGTGTATGGTACTGGGGATTGAACCCAGGGGCATTCTACCTCCAAATACCCCTACCAGCCCTATTTTTTATTTTTGAGACTTTTTTTTTTTTAGTACCGGGGATGGAACCCAGGGGTATTCTACCTCTGAGCTACACCCCCAGCACTATTTTTATTCTTTATTTTGAAACAGGGTCTCACTAAGTTGTGGAGTGCCTCACTAAGTAGCTGAGGCTGGCTGTGAACCAGCGATCCTCTTGGTCTCAGCCTCCCAAGTACTGGGATTACAACCATGCGTCACCACACCCAGCCTAGCTGTCATAAAGTTTTAAAGCTGTGTGAAATCATTAATTACATCAAAAAGGGGTTATGATTGAATAACATACCATGGGCTGCTCTTCTTTGATCTGCCAGAGTTGCTATGTCCTGTAATTGTTTTCTTTGTTCTTCATTAAGACCATGTGTCAGAGCCTGATACCACACTGGATTACGGTTTTGAATAGCTATCAAAACAAAAAAATGAGTGAAAAAAAACATTAAGAGAGTCTGGTAGCTCCTTTCACTCCATACCCACCCAATATTGAAATTCTTACTTTTTGTAAAATTTTCTTTTGGTACTGGGAATGGAACCCAGGGGCATTCTATCTCCAGGCCAAACCCCCAGCCCATTTTTATTTTGAATCAGGGTCTCACTAAATTGCCAAGGCTGGCTTTGTACCTGAGATCCTCTTGTTTAAACTGCCCAAGTACTGGGATTGCAGGTGTGAGCCACCACACTGGCCTGATCTATTTTATATTCTCCCAACAAGTTTAAAAGTTATCTAAGTTATTGCAAAACAAAAACTATAGGACTAAAAATTAGTTTATTCTTCTACTTCAAAACAATCTAATTATTCTTATAATAATAAAAATAAAATAATAAAATAATAAAAATCAGTTCTTAAATAAAACAAAATAAGCTACATAATACTTCAGCAATAAAATTAGCCTAACCTGCCAAGTGTGGTGGCGCACGCTTGTAATCCCAGTACTTGGGAAGCTGAGACAGGAGAACCGAAGGTTCGTAGCCAGCTTCAGCTACTTGTGAGGCCCACTGCAACTTAGTGAGACCCTGTTTCAAAATATAAAATAAAATAGGGCTGGGGTGGTAGAATGTGCCTGGGCTCAATCCCCAGTACCACACACACAAAAAAAGAAACAGGGTCTCACTAGTTTGATGAGTCTCACTACTTGCCGATGCTGTCCTTGAACCTGTGATCCTCCGGTCTCAGCCTCCCAAGTACTGGGATTACAAGCCTGCACCACCACACCTGGCTAATCAGAAGCATTAGATTCAGGAAGAGGGAAAACAGCTGAGAATAAATGCCTTATTTTTCTTGCTTGGCTTACTCAATGACCTTTCTTTAATTAATCTTGGATTGGGGTGTAGCTCAATGGTAGACTTGCCTAGCATGCATAAGAAACAAAATTTTCCCAAAATGTCACAAAACCAGGTGTTAAAATTTCATAAGTTTCAATAAAAACACAATCTAAATAAATTGATATAATGGGACATGGTGGCACACAACTGTAATCCCCAGTACTGGGGAGGCTAAGACAAGAGGATTTGCAGGTTTTAGACCAGCCTCAGCAACTTAGTGAAACTCAACAACCTAGCAAGACCGTTTCGAAACAAAACAAAATAACTAAATAATAAAAAATGTGCTAGGCATGGTGGCGCATACTTTTTTTTTTTTTGTACTGGGGATTGAACCCAGGGGCATTCTACCTCCGAGCTACAACCCCAGCCTGATTTTTGCTCTTTATTTTTTATTTATTTATTTATTTTTGCAGCACCGGGGATTGAACCCAGGGGCGTTCTACCTCCGTGCTACACCCCCGGCCCTATTTTTTATACTTTATTTTGAAACCAGGTCTTACGAAGTTGAGGAGGCCCTCACTAAGGAGAGAGAGAGAGTTGAGGCTGGCCCCGAATCCAGATCCTCCGGTCTCTGCCTCCCAAAGTACTGGGATTACAAGCGTGCGCCACCAAACCTGGCTTTTGCTCTTTATTTTGAAACAGGGTCTGGGCTTGCGGCCAGCCTCAGCTATTTAGTGAGGCCCTCCGGCCCTCTGTAACTTAGTGAGACCCTGTTTCAAAATAAAGAATAAAAAATAGGGCTGGGGGTGTAGCTCGGATGTAAAATGCCCCTGGGTTCAATCCCCAGTACTGCAAAAATAAATAAATAAAAAATAGGGCTGGGGTATAGCCCAACTCAGAGGTAGAAAGCCCCTGAGTTCAATCACCAGTACAAAAAAAAAAAAAAGCGTTGATGGTATAGTTTGAAAGTACAATGCCCCTGGGTTTAAAGCCCTGCACAAAAAATAAATAAATAAAATAAAATAAATTTTTTATTCACAAAGCAATGCCAAGAATTTAAAGTGATTTCCTCATGTATCAGGTGCCAGGTTATTCTGGGAGTAAAAACCTAACATTCACTCACAAGATTTTTCTTTCACCTTTACTAAAACTGTGCAATATATGAGAAACTATTATTTAGATTCTGTCTACAAAATACAAAGGCACAGACAAAGCAAGTCAATAGTTCTGGCATCACAATTCTTACTGCCATGTAGCTCAAAGCTCATCCATTTGAACTTCTGAAAATTTGCATCAAAACTGCTTTACCATGCACTTGGAAGACTGAAATCTTGGTTATCAGAGATTTATTCTATATCAAAGTTCCTATGAAACACTTGTAAATATCAGTAGGTAAGGCCAGGCGTGGTGGCGCACACTTGTAATCCCAGTACTTTGGGAGGCGGAGACCGGAGGATCC
>PVJS01047935.1:0-15253 GCA_004027185.1 Glis glis
AAAAAAAAAAAAAAAAAAAGAAGAGAGAATTGGTGAGCCTGAAAATACATGTAGAATTACTCTGAAGAAAATAGAGAAAAGAAAATGGAAATATGAATATATATTGAAAGACTAAATGTATACAGTATTAGACTTTCCAAAGGAGAGAGAAAGGAGGAGTCCATATTTGAAATCATGTTACCTGAGAGTTTTCAAAACTCATGAAAGCATGAAATCAAAGTTTAGAGATGTACAAAGTATCCCAAGTAGGATAAACAAAAGTAAGAATTTGGGTATCATGGAAAATATATTTTGTTTTTTTTCTCCTTAGGGCATTTGTAGAACTAAAAACAACGGAGTTGGTAACATTGGCTAAGAGTTTAGTTTTCACGATTGTGGTGTGAAATGATGATTTGAGTTAATGACAGAGTGGTGACAATGAGGAGGCCTAATCAATACATGTTTTGATCGGGGGAATGAAGTAAAGCTCAATGTAAACTGTGGCTTGCTTTCTGGGTATTATGACTACAGGACAGACATAAAGAAAATTTTGAGCTGAAGTTATTTGTAAGAAAAAGAGGTGGGTTTTGTTTTTAGATAGATTAAGTTTGGGGGAACGGCAGCATATTGAAATAAATATTTCAAATATGGAACCCATTCTCATGAATATTTGATTTTTTTCTGGTGAATGTGTGATGCAGAAAAAATAACAAAGCTAATAACAAAATTTTGTATTATATCCAGAGTTGAAAATAAAAGGATAATTTTCAGTGCAGTGTTTGAGAGCATTATCTATTTTTGTGTATGCATTGCAGTGCTATAATGAAAAGGGCATAATGCAGCATAAATTCTATTACCAAACTAATTGGAAATTTAATATCTGGAATTGGAATTTTCTTTTTAACATAAATTAACAATGGCAAGAGAACAGGAGGTAACGTCTGTGAAAATTCTTAGACTTGGACACAAATTTGTTAGTTTTACTTCTAATTGTATATTTGTAAAGCTACTGTGCTGTTACCTCCTTAGGCTATTAATAGTAGAACAACTAACCATGATGATAACACATTTCAACAGAGCCCTATAAAAGTAAAACTGGTTAATACTGCTTCAGACTTCAGTTAAGCAAATAGTAAACTGCAAATTAAATTTGAGAAATGAATGGGTCCTTCTAAAGGAGTAAAGAAAAAATCTTGAATATCTCTAAAATTATATTTTGTTTTTTGGTTTATAATACTGTATGAAATCACTATATGTTAAAAATAGTCTTTAAACATTTATGTCTCATTGGTCTTAAACAGTCATAAAAATAAAACAAATGTGCAAATTAAATGGAATCAACACTTCAGAAAAATGTAAAATTTAAATTACCATTACATTTGTGAACTTTTTTTTTCTTCTGAGTATAAATTGCTATCACAGGGAAGGGCCACTGGCTGTTAAAGTATAGGCTTTTTGAGCCCTACAAACTTGGTCTACTGAGTTTGTGTATTCCTGCTACTTTCTACTATTTGAATGACCAGGAAACACCATTATGGCTCCCACTGCTGTCATTTGGCCGGTGAGCGCTATGCGTCACTGTGAAGTCAGCCTCTGTTCTTTTCCTGCTAAATTAGCTCTGGATGTATAGTTTTATGTGTTGTCAGTACAATGCTAATAAACAGGGTGACAAATTCAGACATAAATCACATGACCTATAATACAGTGGTCTAGAATCCAGTTATATTAATGTTTAAGATCATCACTGAAATGCATGACTGATGTCTTCCTAGGGATCTCTAGGATTTCTGATTTTATATTCTTTGGCCTTTTGGACCCATGTTTTGCCATGATCATAATGGATTCTAAGTTAAATAAACTGAGTTAGTTTAGAAAGCAATACCAAACAAATCACAGGAGAAAATACCTTTACATCTCTTAGTGAACTTGATAAACTTGAGACGTAGTACATTACTCTGCTTTCTTCAGTGAAAATTTTATCAAATCTATCACTGCCTTTAATTTTATTTGCACTGCTCTGCTTAAAGGCTTACCACATATTTGTAGAACGCCATAATTGAGAAGATTCCAGACTCTGTGGTTAATATTAGTGCTTATTGCCCATTTCTTGATGTGAAGATCACTCCATCACTATCTCAGCATGTTCTGGCACACACAAATGCCACACGCAGACAGCAGCTCTTTAAAAAAAATGGCATTGCTTTAAAAATTAATGTGTCAATTACACATCAGCCAAGTAAGAAGTTATCTTCTTTTAGATCACGTTACATAAAAAACTCTTGTTAGTACAGATGAAAAAGTATAATGTCTCGATTTGTGGGCCAACATTTTCATCAGAAAACATTATGAAGATCATTTGTCAGTGGCACATGCAGAGGAACTGATCTGAATAAAGCAGCTGTATCTTACTCTAGTAAGATACACTAGGATCAACTATTGGCGAATGCACAGATGGATCCCTTGGCGATTCTCTTAAAAATGGTGTTGAAAAAAATAACACAACTCAGGTTCATGTTGCTGGACAGTACTTAATTTTAGGTTTCTCCTTGTGTTAAACTGTCTCCAGTCCTAGGCACAGTTCTCACATTGAAAGCAGTGAGGGACTTCATATTGTCTCATTGAAAATCTTGTCAATGACTTAATAATCATCTTACTGAAAACAACATGGAATTACAGGTGTGGTGGTGCACGCCTGTGATCCCAGTACTTTGGAGGCTGAGACAGGAGGATCGCAGGTTTGAAGCCAGCCTTGGCAACTTAAAAAGGCCCTCAGTAACTTAGCAAGACCCTATTTCAAAACAAAAATAGAATAGGGCTGGGGGTTTGGCTTGGAGGTAGAATGCCCCGGGGTTCAATCCCCAGTACTCCCTTCCTAAAAAAAAAAAGAAAATAACATGGAATCTTTAGTACTTAGACTACTAGGAATTGCCTTTGAGAATAACATTAAAAAAGTAGAAGGAAGAAGTGTGCAAGGCCATAATGAGGTCCTGGGAGGAGCCTGTGGATGTGGGCAAGTCACTTGATTTTCCTAAGCCTGGCATCTTTTCTGTTAAAATGGAAATAATATTCTAGTACTACCTCCTTTCAAGGGTTTTTTTTTTTTAGAAATAATTGAGAAAACCTATGCCAATGGCCAGTTACGGGCTGGGCATGGAGGTGCAGGCCTGTCATGATAGTGACTCCAGAGGCTGAGGCAGGAGGATCTCAAGTTCCAGGCCAACCTGGGCAACTTAGAGAGACCCTGTCTCAGTACAATAAGTAAAAAGGGCTGGGGATGTAGCTCAGTGGTAGCACCCTCTGGTTCCATCCCCAGTACATAGGGATAAAATGAAGTCCAGTTACAGTGCCTGGCACTCTCAAATGAAGCAAATTAGGCTTGTAAATGACCAAGAAACACGATGCCTGCCTCAGAGGAGTTGAGCAGTAAACATTTGTTAATGCCCTCCTCCAGTATTTTTGAATCTCTAACCCTTCTAACATTCTCCATTCTGTCCCTCTTTACTCACTCCCTGGCACGACAGAAGCATGTTGGGATAATAAAAGTTCAAGTAATTACACTTTTGTTATTTTACTTTTTAAATTATCCTTTATGTTTAGTTAGGATTTTTTGTTTAAATGGCCTTAACAAACCAGCACACATTTAAAGTATAACTTTACACTATTTATTCCTGAAAGTATTTACAGCTATCTAAAGTGAATTTCTCTTTCTTCATCTTCTGTCGTTTTTTTTTTTTTTGCCATTAGTATGCCCCAAAGAAGTTCATTTGATTCTTTTAAAAGTAGCCTTTAAACAATTTTAGAGCAGGATTCTAGCCCTTTTGTCCACCACCCTCAATGAATGATTCTTAAAATGCTATTCATGTTCGAAAAGACCTGATGAAATTTGTTTTTCTGTTTGCAATTGTGGATGGTACTTTTGCCTCTGGAATGCCCCTGATGCCAGAAGGAAGGAAAGGGCCATGGAGAATTCTTTGCTGTTTATTGCTTTCCTGCATTAGGGAAGTTTTCAATCGAGCCAAGGGAGCGAGAACCCATTAGTCAGGGGCCGCTGTTACTGAGATGATTTCTGTTCTTCCATTTGGAGAATGTTTTAGATCTAAGAACTGTGTATCATTTATAACCATCAGGACAGGGTGAGCTATCCTATGATTTGGGCTAATGTATACCCCCAACCCAACCCAACACACACACATACGCACACACACACTCACTTTAATAGTAGGTTATGTTTAGTACTGAGGAACAAGGTGGCATGAAGATATTTCTATTGCAACAGAAAGGCCCCAACAGATATTTGTCTTTTAAAGTTGATGCTGTTTATCATAGGCGGCCTGTTCTACAGACTGTAATTATCACTAGGTAGAGAAAGGTTGTCCAATGTGGGTGGACTGCTTGGCTGAAGCTTTCTGACTGATCTCTTCAGCACAGCTCTGAAATAAATTTCTAGGGAATACTAAGAACCTAAGACTAGTGTGCTGCTCTCCTCTGTAGGTGAAGCCCTGGCTTAATTACAGGATATTTGCTGAATGTGGATGGAGTTTTTGACCAGACAACATAAACAGCAACACAGAAACACAATTAAGAGCAATCAGTCTATGTTAAGTGGTTTTAGTCAATACACACTTAGAGTGTTTAGGGAAATCTGTGATTTCTTTTAGGGGAAAAGACATTTCAATCAAAGCAGCCTCTGACTTAATCAGCTTGTCATTGGACTGTTGTCTAAGGGCCAACAGCCTACTATCCAGATTTATGATTTTACAACTAGAACTCAGAACTTCCAAGACTTTTCTTGTGTTTTGGCATAAAATTTAAAGCAGATAGGCCACCAGAAATCTCACCCTGATTAGTGTGCTTGGAGTGTTTTGTTTCCCCTCATTTATAGGCATGAGAGATATATCTAGTAAGCCAATACAATGTCATTGCTAAAGAAAAATCATGGCAGAATTTAACTAATTTGTGCAGCAAAATGATTTTGCTTCACTATTTTTTTAGAATGAGATTCCAGTTGTAGTGCTGCAAAAATCTGGGTTTTTTTATACTATTTGATTAGTTTCTCTTAGAAGTTAGGCTGTTAAAATTTCCCAGTAAATATTCTACGTACCTAGTGGGACTTTTCCTGGGCAATAATATTATTGTATAACTCTTTATTAGGAAACCATGTAATCATTCCATTAATATGTAATACTCTGAATGAATGAATTTTACTAAAGTTTGAAATCATGCTGTAATATATTATATTGAAAAAATATTAAAAGTTTTAGAATGTATTATGTTTTATAGACACTTGCTTTGGTAGTTATAACTAGCAGTTAATAAAATTAATTGAAAAGAAAAGTGATTAGGGTCAAAATAATTTTGCATATTGGGCCTTATGGAGTAGCATAAATGAACTTTCTCTTTAGTATGTGGAAGTCTAAGTAGGTGCTGACCCTTCCTGTCTCTGGCAAACCATTGTTTTGCTTGGACAGTTTTATTTTCATGTATGGGCCAAACCTCTTATGATGACGAGATCTCTAATCATTTTATTGAACAATGTTTTTTTTTTTGGGCGGTACCGGGGATTGAACCCAGGGGCGTTCTACCTCCGCGCTATGCCCCCGGCCCTATTTTTTTATACTTTATTTTGAAACCAGGTCTCACAAAGTTGTGGAGGGCCTCACTAGGTAGAGAGAGAGAGAGAGAGAGACAGGGAGAGAGAGAGAGAGAGAGCTGAGGTTGGCCGCGAACCCGGATCCTCTGGTCTCCGCCTCCCAAAGTACTGGGATTACAAGCATGCGCCACCACACCCGGCTTTATTGAACAATCTTAATTTGGTAAAGTATAAGCATGAAATAATTTTATACCATCCCTGAAAAAGGTTCTCATTTCTGTCCCTTAACTGATATTTCAAACACTTTCTATAACTCATTAGTGACTTTTGGTTATTTAAAGAAAAAAATCTGTCAGTTCATACTTCATACTTCAGCTGTTCCCTTCTCCAGTGGTTCAGAGGAGGGAAATAAATTCTGCTCCTTACCTTTCTATTTCTCACTTTGGAATGCATTGTAGGATGTAGGCCAGAGGGGAATGTTAATGTCCTCTGGGTCATTTCTTTCTCCCCTTTCTAGTAGGTGAGAACAGAGGGAGGAGGCAAGAGAAGACAGCCATGGAGACACTGTGCACTCTCTGATTGGCTTATTCTTTGTGGCCTTGGTCACATGGTATTCTCCATATAGATGGTGTTACCTCTAAGTTCACCTTCTCAAAGAACCTCACAGAGGCTACCAGTGGGTCATGTCTCTAGCCCCTTCTCTGGACAGGGTATCCCTAATTGGTGGCTTCAGGCAGCTCCATTGTCTAGTTCCCTGATGTGGAACATCTGGTTTGGACATGCCCTTTTCCAGCCCATCTGCCTCAACTTTGCTGTCATAATCACATCACAGGGCACTTGCCTTGTGAGGTACAAGCCTAGATTGCTCCTGCAATGTCTCTTATTTCAGGGGACTCTCCTATCATTATAATTCCCAAAGGCCGTAGTGTAGGCTATGCCCTAATCCCTCTTTTCTTCCCTACTGTTGGTTTCTAACTTCCTTTTTTTTCCATTTGTTGGATGGGTGGAAGGATAATCAATAAGGTATTGCTAAGTGCATGCTTGGCCGAGGATCAAGGTTACAATATTTTTCCTTTTGTCAGGTACCATTATGTATATGATAGGTCTAGTGACATCCATCCCATTTACCTTTGGTTATGACAAGTAACTAATCATCCACCTCTCCTCTCCCTGCCCATCCAGGCAGATGACATGAGGCTAGGATTCTCTTTTCTTTTCTTCCTAGTCTCTTCCTTATGGGATTAACAAGTGAGCCAGAGTTGGATGGTGGTTATAAGTAGTACAGGTTTTTTTTTTCTGCCACATCATGAAGAGTCCTGGGGCCTTAAATATTTATGACTCTTTAAAGAGGAAATGGCTTATCTCACCTTGTATTCAGTTTTGAGTTAGTGGACAGAGCTACTACAATAGAAAACATCCTATAAGAAACCCACAATAAAGCTTTCTTTTACAAAGAGAGAACAAAGAGCAGGGAGAGGGTTGAGGTGTAACTCAGTGGTAGAGTGCTTACCTAGCCTGCATGAGGCTCTGGGTTCAATCCCTATTACCCCAAAGGTGGGGGGAGCCGAAGAGATAAGGAGGGAGGGAACAGAAAGAAAAAGATGGGAAGGGAGAAGAAAGAAAAGACAATATATATTGTGATCCTTTGTATATCGCTGATCTGATGATCATATATATATATATATATATTTGTGGTACTGGGGGTTGAACCCAGGGGCACTCTACCGCCGAGCTCCACCCCCAGCCCTATTTTTTATCCTTTATTTTGAAACAGGGTCTCACTAAGTTGTAGAGGGCTTCACTAAGTAGCTGAGGCTGGCTGCAAACCCGGATCCTCCGGTCTCAGCCTCCCAAGTACTGGGATTAGAAGCGTGCACCACCACGCCCGGCATATTTTTTTTAATGTAGGTTAATTTATTCTTTGAACCTTTTTTAAAACTTTATCCTTTGTGAGGCCCAGATCATGAGAAAGGAGAGAATGGTTTTTTAGTAAAAGGAAGAGAAATGTGTTAACGGGAAGTAAGCACTACAGAGGGCTGGTTTTTCTAAGATTTTGGTGGTCAGGGTGTCTCTGTCTCCTGGAGGCAACTGAGTAAATGCCTGAGGGTAAAGCAAGAGCCAGGCAGGTGGGTGGAAAGAGGAAGGGAGTGTTCTCTGGCAGGGATAACCATCTTTGCAAGGGATGAGAATGAAGAGCAAATATGGAACCTTGAAGAATTGAAAGTCCAGAACATCTGGAGCTTGTAGGACAAGTAAGGCCTCCTAGTAATGGTCTTATATGATTTTTAATGAATAAAACAGAAATCATATCATGACAAGTGTTGAATCCTGAGGGAGTTGGAAAACTGCTGAAACATTTTAGGTAGCGGCAGCACATCATGAGATGTGTATTTTAGAAAGTTTCTGGAATGGTAGGAAATCTGGTATGGAGGGCACAAGGGACACAGGGAGGCCGGTTCCAGAAGCTAGTGCAGCAATCTGGATGTGACGCAGTGGTGACTGAGGATGGGGTTGTGTGGTGTGTGTGAAGAGAAATAAGAAGTTGGAGAACAGTTTGGGATATAAGGTAGTCAGCATTTGAAGGATGACCACCTGTGGGCAAGGAGGAGTCAAGAGTGAGGCACAAGCTGGATGTGGTGGGGTGTACCTAGAATCCCAGTACTTTGGAGACTGATTCAGGAGGATCACAGGCTGGAGGCCAGCCTCAGTAACTTAGTGAGACTCTCAGCAGTTTAGCAAGACCCTGGTTCAACAATAAAAAAAAAAATGAACATAGGACTGGGGGTGTAGCTTGGAGGTAGAACCCCCCTGAATACAATCCCAATACCACAAAACAAACAAAAAATAGTGAGGCACACATTTCTCCTGGGATGCCAGATAGTTGGATTCTGCTCTGTACTGGGACGGAGAGCACTAGAAGAGAACTTGATTTGGATGAGGAAAATCAAATACTTAGTTTCACATGAGCGGAGTATGAAGTACCCATGGGCCATAAACGTTAAGATGTCAAATAAGTATTTGCGATATAAAAAAAATCTGGTCTATAAATATATAGTGTGCCTGGGAAACTAAATTTATTGACAATGCTGTTAGCTTATTCAAAACAAGAATATGGGGACACTGCTCATATTGACATGTTGCAGTGTTTGTATTAATAAAGTTAACTTTTATCATTGGAGGCAGATTTTACCCCCATCCAAAGGTTTTGTTAACTGTTTTCAATATGCCTCATTTCTTTTTATTATTTTTTTCATTTTGGGCTTTTTTTGGGCTTGTTTTCACTTTTTCCCCCAATATGCTTTAAATTTGATCTTCCTTCCTTCTACCATAATTCAGAAATTATAAGATCATTTTTGTCATAGGAAACAAAATTTCAAGTATATGTTTGGGTGCATGTGTAGGTGACCACCTTGTCAAAGATGGATATGCCAAATGTGAATGTAGCATTACTTTTTCAGGACTATTGCCTGTTGGGACCATATATGAAATATAATAAAGCCTTTGCTCAAAACAAGAGCTGTTTATGAGTTTTGGGTTTTAAAACAGTAAAACACATAACTTTAGTAAAGTGAAAGTTTCAAAGTTCCAGATATTCCAGTATGTCATTCTCTTAGAGTGAACCAATATAAGCCATTGTGTTACAGCAAGAAGAAGGGCAAGACCATCATTCAGGACCCAAAGGTATGGATTTAATAAATGTCTATGAAAAAAAAGTTTTTAGGATAATGAAAAAAATGTGAAGAGAATCGCTAATACTGAGAAAGAGAACTTAAACTAAAAGAAAATTTGTGTGTGGTGTTGCATACCTGTAATCCCAGAACTTTGGGAGGTTGAGACAAGAGGATCACAGGTTTGCAGACAGCCTCAACAACTTGGCGAGGCCCTCTGCAATTTAGTGAGACCCTGTGTCAAAATAAAGAATAAAACTGGGCTGGGGGTGTATCTCAGAGGTAAAATGCCCTTGCATTCAATCCCCAGTACAACATTAAAAAAAAAAGTAATTTTCTTAGACTTTAAAAATGCTTCCAGGAGGAAATAAAGGAGCTGGAGGAGAGAACGTTCCTTAGGCCTAGCTTGTGCGCTCTGATGATGTTGGTATTAAGGACTTCTTCCTGGATTAAGCTCAGTAAGCTTGTGTCCACAAACAGAGTTTCATAGTGTCCCGAAGGGCTGGAGGCTCTCTGCCTGTGTGTTGGAGGTTGGTGAACCCCTCAGTATATTGCTTGGCATGCGCGTAGCAGACATGCAGAAACCATTCCTGCCCTTCCCTCACAATTACAGTACTTTAACAAACCACATTTCTCATTGTGACAGTTTGACTTCATTCGAAATGATATCTCATCCAAAGTTTTAAAATTAACCAGGCATTCTTTGTTCAATATAATCTATTGTGTGAGTCATAATGAACATAGAGGAGGCAGCATGTTCTGCTTCATAGCAACTAAGTTTCATACCCGCTTCTTCCTGTGAATATGAAGTACACTTGGGACCTGATTCCTCAAAACTCCTCTTCTGTTGTGTCACTCTGCACTCTTCCCGTTTATAAAATTATATGGTCATTTGTCATTGACATCTTCATTATGATCAAACTCGTGAGCTAGGGCTGCAGAACTTGCTAACCTAATATCAAACTACCTAGTGTTCATTCCCCCCTTCCAGTTAGGTCAGGCTTTCATCCTTCCCTGTTGCTCACGGTTCCCTGGTGAGCTCCTGACACTCCTCCTGTGCCCCATCTGCTGCGACCCACTCTTTATCTGACGCATAGTTCATAAGTCAGTCTTCAACCTTTCTCTTCAATGTCAGCATTTGTCACCATCCACTATGAAGTTACAGCTAACCTAGACCAGAGCACCTAGTTTCCCTTTTTCACATTGCAGGTCTTAAATATAATTTCCTATGTGAGGAGTTCCATTATTGAAACCAGAGCCACAGGAGAAAAAAAAAAACCTATGGTATGTATATATATATATATATATATCCTGATCACTTGGGCGTTATTCCTTTCCTAAGATTGTCTGACACTCCTGTGTACCATTGGAAAAGTTACCTAAGTATCTGGCTTTTAGGCAATTTGGTTTCATTGTACAGTAAGAGTAAAAGTGTCTTGAGGTTGTTAGCATTTCTGGGGTCTCATGAATCTGTAAAAATACTCTTCTGGTACATGGCGGTTAGACTTTCAGTAACCTCAGCCATCTGGAACAGCTCTCAGTGTCGATCCTGAGTAAAAGCAAGGACCAGGCAGCAAAAAAGCAACTTCCCATTATCCAGCAATAAGGAAACCACCGAAGGAGTGTCAAGGAACCACAGATTCAACGCAGACGGAAACCGTACGGTTCGTAAACAGGAGGATAACCATAAACAAAGAAAGAAATAATGTTGCTGGCAGGCTTTATTCTAATGCCAAGAAATTTTGGATAGAAGCCAAGAGATATAGGAGGATTAAGAAGAAAAAGAGATAGAAGAAAGAACAAAAAGGAAATCCATCACTAACTATAAACCTCTCAATAATTTCAATAGAATTCAATATCTGTTCCTTATAAAATATTAGAATGGATATTTTTTCCAACAAATGGTCAACCAGATATTCAATTAAAAAATGGACAAACGAGAATTTCCATTAAAGTCAGGAAATAAACAACCTGTTAGCACAATCATTATCATTTCTGTTTTCTTTTAGAATATCTTCTCAGTATATATACAAATAAAAGGTAAGTAGTAGTGCTGGGTACGGTGGCACACACCTCTGTAATCCCAGTACTTTGGAGATTGAGATAGGAGGATCGCAAGTTCGAGGCCAACCTGGGCAACTTAGTCAGACTTTGTTTTAAAATAAAAAAATAAAATGGAGTTGGGGATATAGCTCAGAGGTAGAACTGGGATTCAATTCCCAGTACCCCCCTCCCCAGACACACGCAAAAAAGTAAGTACTAGACAGTATTAGATAAAATTCTATTAGATTGAGAAAATTGAATACCTCAAATTAGATAAAAAGTAATAAAGAGTTTAATAAAGTAAGCATTCTAAAGAAAATAGCACCCCTGTCTTCTTTAATAACTAAAATTACAATGGCATTCATGGTGACAATCTATTATGAACCATATAAAGATAGAGTCTTCTAGATCCTTGTTGGCTCTAAAGACTGTACTCTCTATGCATTATCACACGCATCCCTATAGGGCCTCATTTCACTGTGATCCTGAAATCCCCTGTACACATGCAGGTGTGTGTTGTCCTGCAGGTATGTGCGTGCACACGTGGTTTGTGGACATCTTGAAAGTGAAAACTATCTTATTGATTTTTGAGTACCGTAACTGATAGTCATGACTGAAGTCTCATTGTCTCTTTGCATTGTCCCTTCCCTGGCACTTTCCTGCAGACTATGTTTCCCAAGTGTCTGTGCCTTCTGGCTTTCCAGGTTTGGCCAGTGGGAAGCTTTGGTAGACTACTAGGCAGGGAAAAGAAGGGGAGAGACCAATGCACTGTCTGTCTGTCCCTGCCTCTCTCCCTCTCTTTCTCTTTCTCTCTCTCTCTCTCTCTCTCTCTCTCTCTCTCTCGTAGCTGTTTTCAGCTGTGGGTGTACCTCTGCTTGCCCAGCCCCTGGGACAGCCTTGCTGCTGTTGTGGTTCTAGCTGAAGGGGGCCCGCCCTGTGTTCTGACAACATCATCTCCTTGCTGTGACTTTCCAGTTCTAGGAATAAAAGTGGCCTTTGGCTTTTTGCTGTTGCTAATGTAGCTCACTTGACTATTCCCTTTTGGCTTCTCAGTTCTATTGTCATTTGTATTAAATTTCTTCTATTTAAATACTCAGCAGTACACCTGTTTCTTGACTGGACACTGTATTATACAAGCACATTATTGTGTTTTTCTTCATTTGCTTTAAAATCTGTATAGCACAATATGTGGCACATAGTACATCATCAGTATTGCTTATTGAATGCATTCTAAAACAATGGGGCTGAGAAAAAAATTAACTGATCAAATTGCTTGCAGATAGTCAACTAAAAGCTAATGAACAGATCCACACTATATACATAATTAAATTAGAGCACATAGATTGTGTTCAGTGATTAGAAAGGAGATTTGAAGGAAGGTGCCCTTTTCTCTGACCCAGGACTAATTGGAAAGGCACTGCCGACGTGTGGCTCAGGGACTTGTGGAAAAGTACCTCTCAACTTAAGACGTGAGAAGTCAGCTGTGGGGCCTGATAAGCAGTCATCAAAATAGAAAACAAGAGATATTTTTTCTTTTTTGTTCTTTTTTAACTTTCAAAGCTCTCTCTCTGAACACAGTTTATAACTTGAACACATTTATATTGCCAGTAAAAGTGGATTGTTGTCAATTTTTTAAATTATAACAAAATTGATGTGTTCTTGTGACAAGAAAAATTCAGAGTAGGCTGTGGTCAAGGAGATCTGATGAAGGAAACACTTCAATTGACAGGAAGCACATATACAAAATTATCAATGCCAATCTCAGTCTCACTCTCCCTCTCTCTCTCTCTCTTTATGTGGCACTGTGGGTTGAACCCAGGGGCATCCTACATCTGAGCTACACCCCAGCTCTATTTTATATTTTATTTTGAAACAGAGTCTCACTAAGTTGCTGAGGACCTAAGTTGCTGAGGCTGGCCTTGAACCTGGAGATCCTCCTGTCTCAGCCTCCCAAGTACTGGGATTACAGGCATGTGCCACCATGGCTGATTTAATGCCAATCTCAATATCGTTGGGGAGGGGGGATGAAGAGGGGTGGAAGCCAGGAGGAAGCTCACCAAATGTGCACATGTATGTCTCTGTCACTCTAAACTTCATCTTGATGTATTATTACAATGCACCAATAAAAATGAAAAAAACAAAGAACATTCCTGTGGGAGAGGGAAAGGAGTGGCTTCACTCCACCCACCTCCATTCCCACAAAATTAACCAAGTTAAATGCTTCATAGTAACCAAGACACTGGTCTGCACATGTATTAACAATAGGCAAGTGGAGCTTGGTGGTGCACACCTGTAATTCCAGTATTTCGGAGGCTGAGGCAAGAGGATTGCAGGCTCGAAGCCAGCCTCAGCAATTTAATGAAACCCTGTTTCAAACTGAAAAACAAGGCATAGCTCAGAGGTAGAATTCTTCTAGGTTCAATCACCAGTACCAACAACAAGAACAACAACCAAAAAGAAAAAAATATATATGCATACACACACACACACACACACATGCAAAATGCACATTGCTATCTAAATTGATTTTCAGCTTCTTTTTTGTACTGGGGAACAACTTAGACATCTTTCTCTAACAATCCATAACTCTGTGCCTTTTTTTCCCTGTAGCTACAACTGCTCTGTGGTGTGGGTACAGGTAGCTTACTTGTCAGATTCCTGACTGATGCGCACTTGATTTTTGTCTTTGGCATCTATCGTAGCAGATGTCAACTGTAAGCAAAACAAGCCGAGCTTGATTGTTTTTCTTTACCACAGTTTTATAATGTTCCTATTTTATGTAAATATCTCTCTGCTAGAGTAGATAAAAGCCTTATCAGCTATGAAATCTCTATAGCTTTCAAATACACCTGAAAATATATGTAGACATTTGATTCTGGCATCTTTTCTAAGTTCTTTGAAAATCAGGGTTTTTTTTACTTGAGAACAAGAATACTATTTTATTGCTGTAAGAGTTTCGAGTTCATCTTAAAAGTGAGACCATTTCCTTCCTTCCTTCCTTCCTTCCTTCCTTCCTTCCTCCCTCCCTCCCTCCCTCCCTCCCTCCCTCCCTCCTTCCTTCCTTCCTTCCGTACTGGGAATTGAATCCAGGGGCATTCTACTTCCAAACTACACCCCCAGCCATTTTATTTTTTATTTTGAAATGGTCTCACTAAGTTCCCGAGCCTGGCCTCAAACCTGCGCTCCTCTTATCTCAGCTTCTCAAGTACTGGGATTACAGGTGTGTACCACTGCACTTGGCTAGAGATCGTGCACTTAATAGTTTTCCTAATTCTTTGCCTTCCATTGGTGTTCCGTTGTTTTCATGGGCTATTCCAGAGTATTGCTCAGATTATGAAACAGTTCAGAAGAGATTTCTGATGAAGAAGAATTTGTAGATTTTAAACTAAGGCCTTCCTCAAAAGAAGGAAATTAAAGGGATACAGATAGGAAAAGAAGTAAAACTATCTCTGTTTTGCAGATGACATGATCTTCTTAGAAGATCCAAAAAACACAGAAAACTTCTTGAACTGATGAAAAAATTCAGCAAGGTTGCCATATACAAAATCAACTTTCAAAAGTCAATAGGTAGCTAGGGGTGGCGCATGCCTATAATCCCAGTATTTGGGAGTCTGAGATAGGAGGATCACAGGTTCAAGACCAGTCTCAGCAACTTAGCCAGACTCTCAGAAACGTAGTGAGACCCTGTTTTGAAACAAAACATAAAAAGAGTTGGGGGTGTAGCTTGGAGGTTAAATGCCTCTGGGTTCAGTTCCCAGTACCAAATACACACACACACACACACACACACACACACACACACACACACACACACACGTCAGTAGCTCTTCTGTACATCAACTGTGAATCCATTCACAAAAGCCTCAAAAAGTAAAATGAAATGAAATAAAATAATGCCTTTCTAAAACATCCCAATCTAAGTCTTAGAACTCACAAGGTAGCACCATTAAACAACAAACTAGGCCACAAGATA
>PVJS01047936.1:0-15253 GCA_004027185.1 Glis glis
CTATTTTTTATACTTTATTTTGAAACCGGGTCTCACGAAGTTGCGGAGGGCCTCACTAAGTAGAGAGAGAGGGAGAGAGAGAGAGAGAGAGAGTGAGCTGAGGCTGGCTGCGAACCCGGATCCTCCGGTCTCCGCCTCCCAAAGTACTGGGATTACAAGCGTGCGCCACCACGCCCGGCCTCCCCCCTTCTTTTTTTAATGTGGTACCAGGGATTGAACTCAGAGGCATTCTACCTCCCAGCTACACTATTAGCCTTTTCTATTTTTGTTTTGAAATAGAGTCCCATGCTGGGCATGGTGATGCAAGCTTGTAATTCTAGTACTTAGGAGGCTGAGACCAGAGGATCACAGGTTCCAGAACAGCCTCAGCAAGTAGTGAGACTCTCATCAACCTAGGGAGATCCTGTTTCAAAATAAAAATAAAATAGGTCTGGGGGTATAGCTTGGAGGTAGAAAGACTCTGGGCTCAATCTCCAATACCACACACACACACAAAATAAATAAAAAATAAAAAGAGCTGGGGTGTAGCTCAGGGGTAGAATGCTCCTGGGCTCAATCCCCAGTACCACACACACACCAAAAAAAAAAAAAAAAAGAAAAGAAAAACGAAATAGGGTCCCACTAGGTTGCTGAGAGTCTTGTTAAATTGCTGAGTCTGAACTCCAACCTGCGATCCTCCTGTCTCAGCCTCCCAAGTACTGGGATTACAAACCTGTGCCACTGTTCCACCTAGTTGGATCCCCCCAAACAGGGCTGTACTAGAGAAGCCTCTGGAATGCCTGCTCCAGGTCAACAGATGACTTCACATCTCCAGGTCTGTAAAGCAAGGAGCCTAAGGAGGCTGCTCCGCTGTGGTGTTATATAACAACACCTCCTGCGTGAGGATTAGCCGAGCAAATATTTGTAAAATGCTTAGAACAGCACTTGGCCCCGCAGCAAATGCTGTATAAGTGTTAGTTCAATAAAAATAAGGTACCCGGCTGGTACTCCCGGTCAGTTCTAATTTTAACATTCGGGTCCTTAGGTTCTAACCACTGAGGTCAACGGCAGGCTAGGATGAGCTACGCTGATTGCAGGACTTTCAAAAATTAATTTTCGTTTCGACCCAGAATAGAAAAACGGGTTGTTGACTTATTTCATTGGGGCACACAGGAACTATGTGTAGTTCCTGGGCAGGAACTCCAGTTACTACCCTTACCTGTTCTTGGGAAACCACTCAGAAATCCAGAAGTACCAGTTCAAATATAGTGCCTATTCCAAATTTAATAGGCCTCATTAAAAAAAAAAAATCAAAGTCAGAGCCAGCCTGTAATCCCAGCTGCTCAGGAGGCTGAGACAAGAGGATCACAGGTTCGAGGCCAGTGCACAATAACTTAAGAAGACCCTGTTTCAAAATACATACATACAACGTCAGGCATGGTAGTGCACGCTTGTAATCCTAGTACTTGGGAGGCAAAGACCAGAGGATCCGGGTTCGCAGCCAGCCTCAGGTACTTAGTGAGGCCTCCGCAACTTAGTGAGACCTTGTTTCAAAATAAAGAATAAAAAAAAAAAAATAAGGTTGGGGGTATAGCTCAGACGTAGAATGCCCCTGGGTTTAATCCCCAGTACCACCAAAAAAAAAAATAAAGAAAAAACATACATACATAATAAATAAATAAAGGCTTAGGAATGTAGCTCAGTGGTAGAGCACTTTCCTAGTATGCATGAGGCCCTGGGTTCAATCCCCAGTACTTCAATAAATAAAATAGGCCTGGAGTGGTGGTGCACACCTGTAATCCTAGTACTTGGGAGGCTGAGACAGGAGAATCGCAGGTTAGAGGCCAGCTTTCAGCAATTTAGCAAGGTTCTTGGTAACTTAACGAGACCATGTTTCCAAATAAAAAATAAAATCAGGCTAGGGATGTAGCTCAGAGGTAGAATGGCCCTGGGTTCAATCCCCAGCACCAAAAAACAAAACAGAGGCTGAGACAGGAGGATTGCAGGTTTGAAGCCAGCCTCAGCTACTTAGTGAGGCCCTCTGCAACTTAGGGAGACCCTGTTTCAAAATAAAGAATAAAAAATAGGGCTGAGAAGCCAGGCGTGGGGGCGCACACTCGTAATCTCAGTACTTGGGAGGCTGAGACTAGAGGATCCGGGTTCGCGGCCAGCCTCAGCTACTTAGTGAGGCCCTCTGCAACTTAATGAGACCCTGTTTCAAAAATAAAAGAATAAAAAAAATAGGGCTGGGGGTGTAGCACAGAGGTAGAATGCCCCTGGGTTCAATCCCCAGTACTGCAACAAATAATTGAGTGGCAGTGTTTGACAAGGGAGACAGGTGAGAGGGGTAAGGTGAGCATGTGGTTTTGTAAAACAATAAAAAATGAACCCCACGTATTGTAATAGCTCTGTAGCAATTCAAAGATAGTGCAGAGTCTGCTTCCTCCAGCAATCTATCAACCAGAAATCTTTGTGGGTTGTTTTTTTTGTTTTGTTTTGTTTTTGCGGTACTGGGGATTGAACCCAGGGGCATTCTACCTCTGAGCTACACCCCCAGCCCTATTTTTTATACTTTATTTTGAAACCGGGTCTCACGAAGTCGCGGAGGGCCTAAGTAGAGAGAGAGAGAGGGAGACAGAGGGGGAGAGAGAGAGAGAGAGCTGAGGGGCCGCGAACCCGGATCCTCTGGTCTCCGCCTCCCAAAGTACTGGGATTACAAGATTGCGACACTACGCCCAGCTCCTTTATTTTTGAAACAGGGTCTCACTAAGTTGCAGAGGGCCTCACTAAGTAGCTGAGGCTGGCCGCGAACCCGGATCCTCCTGTCTCAGCCTCCCAGGTACTGGGATTACAAGCGTGCGCCACCACGCCTGGCTTGTATTCTATTTTTTTAAATGAGCAATATTTTTGTCCTTGTAGCATGGGATGATTTATAGGCAACCTAATAACTCCCTACACGTCATAACATTAAAACAAAACATGGCTCCGTGATGGTGGTTGGTATGGGGCGTAAGGAACAGTCCTTTCCTCTACATAATCCTGCACACACCCCTCCCATAGCTTGCTTCATCTTACCACCCCTAAGCTTGATACCAGAGCACGATTTCATTTTAGGTCCAAATTTGACCCAGATGACCTTCAACTTTATTTATTTATTTATTTATTTATTTATTTATTTATTTAGTGGGCCTGGGGATTGAACCAGGGACATTCTATCTCCAAGCTACACCCTCAGCCCAATATTTTTTTGTACATGTGCTACGGGGATTGAGTCCAGAGGCATTCTACCGCCGAGCTACACCCTCAGCCCTATTTTTTAGTTTTATTTTGAAACAGGGTCTCACTAGTTTGACGAGAATCTCACTACTGGCTGAGGCTGTCCTCGAACCTGCGGTTCTTCCTGTCTCAGCCTCCCAAGTACTGGGATTACAAGCATGAGCCTCCTTGCCCTGCGGCTCCCCTACTTTTATTCCTTTCTAAAAGAGAGGGCGTACCTGGCCTGGAACCCCCTGCGCTCCTGGTTGCAGGCCAGGTACGCCCACTTGCCCTTCGCGTGCAGGGTGGAGGGCTAGCTGCGTGCTCTCCCCTAACAGAAAGTGAGCGGGGCCACGCGCCTGGGCAGAGTTTTAAAAATGCACGGGCCTCTCTGGGGAGGAGAGTTCCTGGGAGCACCTGGAGGTGACAGTGGTGTGGTGTGGAGACTGTGAGCGACTGTGCCCAGGGCCCCAAGCCTGCTTGCCCGCCTTGGCTAATTACCTCCCATTCCTTCCCGGGCCTCCTGAGCCCCGGCGTCAGGCTCTGCATACCACAGAGGTCAGACACAAATAAAAGCCCTACATGGCCTCCCTGCGCGGGTCACAGGACCTGGCAGCACCCGGTCCCCAGCCCGCCAGGCTGCTTAGCTTGGTAGCACCGGGCCTGTGCATCACGACCGACCTCAGCCAGCTCCCGTTCCCGGGGCTCCCCCAGAAGAGGAAATTCCACAGCTCTGATGTGATGTGAAACGTGAGCCGCGCGCCCCGCGCTCGCTCTTTCTTTCTTTCTTACTTTCTCACTCTCCTTCCCCGGCCTCCCCCCAGCCCGCGCCCTCCGCCTTCGGCCCAGTGTAACCCGAGAGCTGGGAAGGACCCGCTTTCATCTCCCGGTTCCCACATCCCGAAAGTATGGAGAGAAGGAGGCCACCCAGACCACGGAATTCCAAGTATGCGCCCCCTCCTCCTTGCACTCCATTCACAGAGCCGATTACCCCAGCCCCGCGGCCTCCCAGAGCGCCGCTCCTTCCCGTCCCAGCACGGAAGCCGGGCCGCGGGCTCAGAACCCAAACCTGACTGCTCCTAGGCCATGTTCGCAGCCCTCGGCCCCGCGGGGCCTGCCGCAGCGAGGAGAGGTTCCGACGGCGAGCACGCATCTGCACCTTCCAAATAGAAGGGCCCAGGGACACCGTGGCAGTGCATGAGGGGTGGGGGGGACACATATGGGACAAGCACTGTTTCTTTTTTCTTTTTTCTTTTTTTGGTACTGGAGATTGAACCCAGGGCATTCTACCTCCCAGCTATACCCCCAGCCCTATTTTTCATTCTTTATTTTTTAAATTTTTATTTATTTATTTATTTGTTTATTTATTTATTTTTGCGGTACCGGGGGTTGAACCCAGGGGCGTTCTACCTCTGCGCTACACCCCCGTCCCTATTTTTTATACTTTATTTTGAAACTGGGTCTCACGAAGTTGCGGAGGGCCTCACTAAGTAGCTGAGGCTGGCCACGAACAGGGATTCTCCGGTCTCAGCCTCCCAAGTACTGGGATTACAAGCGTGCGCCACCACGTCCGGCTTTTTATTCTTTATTTTGAAACAGGGTCTCACTAAGTGGCAGAGGGCCTCACTAAGTAGCTGAGGCTGACTGCGAACCTGTGATCCTCCTGTCTCAGCCTCCCAAGTACTGGGATTGCAAGCGTGCGCCACCATGCCCGGCGACAAGTGCTGTTTCAAAGGAGACAGGGCTGGTGTCTTTGGGAAAGACCAGAGTGTTCTAACCCCGAGACAGGGCCACCGTCTAGCAGAAATTGTTTGCAGCCCGGAAGGAGAGGTGCTCGATTTGAGGGGATGGGCAGAGAACAGACGGGGCTTAGGGAGGGTCTACTCATGTTTCTTTACTCTTTACTTTTCTTTGTTTTGTTTTTTTTTTTGCAGCGCTGGGGATGGAACCAGGGCCTAGCACATGCTAAGCAAGCACTGAGCTACACCCACAAGTCTCCAGTAAAGTTTCTGTTATGAAATTTCTTGAGTTTTGCCACCTGGAAATTAGTGATCACAAAACATTCCTAAGAGCCAGGCACGGTGGCGCACACCTGCAATCCAAGCACTTGGGGGGGGGCTGAGGCAGGAGAATCGCAGGTTCGAGGACAGCCTCAGCAAGTAGTGAGACTCTCATCAACCTGGTGAGACCCTGTTTCAAACTAAAAATAAAAGCCGGGCATGGTGGTGCATGCTTATAATCTTAGTACTTGGGAGGCTGAGACAGGAGGATTGCAGGTTCGAGGACAGCCTCAGCCATGTAGTGAGACTCTAAGCAACCTAGCAAGACCCTGTTTCCAAATAAGAAATAAAATCGGTCTGGGAGTATAGCTCAGAGGTAGAATGTGTCTGGGTTCAATCCCCAGTACCAATAAATAAATAAATAAATAAATAAATAAATAAATAAATAAAGCCAAAGGGTGAGTTCTTAGATTTCTGTCTTGGGTCCTGTCACTGATAGGCACAGAAGGCAGGGACACCTTCTGTAACCTCACCCTCAAAGATTAGGAAGTACCCACTCCCCAGCACCATTTTTTTTTTTTAAAGGAAGGATGATAAACTATCTTATCCATCCTTCAAGGAGGGCTGGGAAGCTTTTTGGCATCTATACCAACTCAGGGATAACCAATTCTAGATTCAGTATCTTTGTGTAAAAGCAGGATTTCCAGCCCCTAGGAGCCCTCCCTGCCTTGGTATTAGGGAAAATCTTTAAAAGATTACTAATCCATACTGACTCTGCAATGCAGGGGAGTTAGAGAGCTTGCACAACGTGCTAGCATTTGACGAAAAACAAGATAACGTCTAGGCGCATGTTAGGGCGCAGGGTCACGCGCTCTAGAGCTCTAATCATTGCCCAAGAAGTCTCAAGGAATTCCCAGAAGAATTCAAGAGGCCAGACCTGGGAAACGCAGTAACAAGGATAAGAAAAGGCAGACGGTGGCAGAATGCGGCCACACCACGCTCCTCGTTCATCCTCACAGTGCCCGGGTCAGTACGCAGCCAGCGCCCCCGCTGCTCGCGTTCCCAGCCCGCACCTGCCGTCTGACCCGACACAGGCTCCTACACAAGCAACTGTGGCCCCAAAGCGACACAGGAGCAAGGATTGCAAAGGAGCAAGCATGAGTCTGCCCCCAGCCTTCCTTATCTGTAAAATCCCAAGGTTCATTTAACCCTTGCTAATCAAGTACCATCCCAGACCAGCAGTGAGGCCTGACTGGTTAGTTTGGGAGCCACCTAGAAATGCAGACGCTCAGCCCGGGGAGGGGGTGCACACCTGTCATCGCAAGACTTGGGAGACTTGAGACAGGAGGATCGCAGGTTGGAGTCCAGCCTCAGCAACTTAGCGAGACCCTGTTTCAACATAAAAAATAAAAAGGGCCGGGCGTGGTGGCGCACGCTTGTAATCCCAGTACTTGGGAGGCTGAGACGGGAGGATCCGGGTTCGCGGCCAGCCTCAGCTACTTAGTGAGGCCCTCCGCAACTTTGTGAGACCCGGTTTCAAAATAAAGGATAAAAATTAGGGCCGGGGGTGTAGCTCGGAGGTAGAACGCCCCTGGGTTCAATCCCCGGTACCGAAAAAAGTAAAAAATAAAAAATAAAAAGGGCTGGAGGTGTAGCTTGGAGGGAGAATGCCCTTGGGTTCAATCCCCAGTATCAAAGAAAGAAAGAAAGAAAGAAAAGAAATGCAGACTCTCCGGCACCTTGGTAAGTTGCTGAGAGTCTCACTACTTGCTGAGGCTGGGCTCCAACCTGTGATCCTCCTGTCTTAGCCTCCCATGTCCTGGGATTACAGGCGTGCACTGCCACGCCCGGCTGCACATTATAATCTGAGAGGCTGCAGCCGAGTTCAGGACCTCTAAGGCCCTCTTTCTAGTCCTGAAATCTTTTGAGCCTATTGATTGATTTCCAAGGAAGTTTTTCTTCTCTGATAAATGGTTTCCCTTTTTCTTGGGCCTCCAGTCTTGGCACAGGCCCCTGCCAAGGAACTCAGATTGTAACAGGCCTAGGACTCACGCGGGAAGCTTGCCTTCAGCTCCAAGATTACATTATTGTTTTGTTTTGTTGGTGCTAGGAAGCTAACCCAGGGCCTCATTCATGCTGGGCCAGCCCTCTACCACTGAGCTACATCCCTGACACACTGCACCCCTTTTTATTATTTATGCATTTATTGGTACTGGGGATTGAACTACCTCTGAGCTGCACCCCAAGCCCTGTTTTATTTTTCATTTTGAAACAGGGTCTCGCTAAATTGCCGAAGGCCATGCTTAATTGCTAAGGCTGGCCTCAAATTTGTGATCCTCTTGTCTCAGCCTCCCAAGTACTGGGATTATAGGAGTTCACTACCACTCCTAGCTCTACACACACACACTCACACACTTTTTAAGTTTTGAGACAAGGTCTTGCTAAATTGCCAAGGCTTCTTACTTTCAATCTTCCTGCCTCAGCCTCCCAAATAGGATAGAGATGTGTGCCACCATGCCCAGCTTTCCAAATTATGTTAAAAAACAAAACAAAACTTTTTGCTGGGCATGGCAGTGCACACCTGTGATCCTGCTGCTTGGAAAGCTGAGACCAGAGGATCAGTTTCTTTCTTTTTTTTGTGTGTGGTACTGGGGATTGAACCCAAGAACATTCTACTTCTGAGCTACACCCCCCCAGCCCTATTTTATTATTTATTTTGAAGCAGGGTCTCACTAGGTTACTGTGTGTCTCACTCCATTGCTGAGGCTGGTCTTGAACCTGCGATCCTCCTGTCTCAGCCTCCCAAGTACTGGGATGACAGGCGTTCGCCACCGCGCCCGGCTTCAAAATTCCTGGTTTTTGTCCCCTTCTTTCTGGTCATCTAAACATTTAAGAGATTTTGCCACCCAAAGAAGGGGGTCTGGGGGTGGAGCTAAGTGATGGAGTGCTTGCCTAGCAGGCCCGCAGGGCCTAGGGTTCATCCCCAGGGGCACAAAAGAAAAAGAGATTTGGTGCCTGTGTGTGGTAACAGAGAAGGTAGGAAAACACCCCACGCCCATGGGGCTATCATCTGTGGCCTTTGTTTTTGCTCTTTAACCCAGTACTAAATCTCTTAAAGCTCCCCAGGTATTGCAAGCATCCGGTCAGTCAGAGGCCGGGGATGCAGGGTGACCGCCTGGACAGACAGCCCCAGTGCTGGCATCCCCCAGGCACAGCCGCCCTGTGCGCCCTGTGCGTGCCGGCTCCTTAGAAGGATCTGCACACCCTGCAGAGCAGGCGGGAGGGGAAGGGCAGGCCGCCCCAGAGCTGAGAAAAGAACTCTGCAGTTCCCCAACTCAGCACCTCGAGCGAGGGAGAGAGCTGCGATTAGGCCTAATTATCATGCAAGGCAGCCCCGGGGACATTAGAGCGGAGCCGGAGACGAGGCTGGCTGGAGGTGGCCGTGCTGGAGGCGGCTCTGATGTCTGCGGGAAGGCTGTGTTGCGCTCAGCCCTCACCCACCAAAAAAACATGCAGGAGAACGGACCCGCTCAAGTGCAGAGTGCAGAGTGTAAACGGCGAGCAGAAGCGGGGGCCAGGGCCTGTGTCTGACTTCTCATCGCGAGCGTGTGCATGTGTGTGTGTGTGTGTGTGTGTGCGCGCGCGCGTACGTGTGTACATGTGTGTGTGCTTGCACACGTGCATATGCACACTTAGACGAGGCACCAACTTTTTTTTTTGCGGTACTGGGGCTTGAACCCAGGGGCATTCTACCTCTGAGCTACACCCCCAGCCCTATTTTTTATCCTTTTATTTTGAAACAGGGTCTCACTAAGTTGCGGAGGGCCTCACTAAGTTAAGCTGAGGCTGGCCTTGAACCTGCGACCCTCCTGTCTCAGCCTCCCGAGTACTGGGATTACAAGCCTGTGCCACCAGGCCCGGCTTCAGGCACTGACTTTTGACTCGCCATTGACATAGCAGATTCTCGTGACCAGGGAGAAACTGCCTAAGCTCAGGCCGGGGAGAAAGTCAGAGAATCAAGAGGTAAATGACTCTGCTGTCCGGAGAGGCCCGGAGCCACCTTCCCTGAGGCAAAAGTGCAGGCTGATGTAGGAAGGGGAAGAAAGTAGGTTAATCTCCGGCAGAAACACAAACTAGGTGGCAGGGAGCATTTCTTACACCTTTCTTTCCTTAATTGCTTTGGCCCCAGAGCTGTGAAGCACAAGGAGCTCTCCTGTGTCCTCATTTTACCTCACAACTTTAGTAGTGTCCCCTCTTCTAATGCCCCCTCCCCGTGGTCCTGGGGATTGAACCCAGGGGTGTCCTACATCTCAGCTGCACCCGCAGCCCTAGTTTTTAATTTTGAAACAGGTTCTCACTGGGTGGCTGAGGGTCTCACTGAGTTGCTGAGGCTATCTTTGAACCTGGGATCCTCCTGCCTTAGCCTCCTGAGTAACTGGGATCACAGGCATGGGCCAAGACTCCAGGCTACATGCTATTTCTATCCCTCCTTAATTCATCAAAATAAGACCCAGGCATCATCATGCTCTACTGTTAAGTAGCTAGCTAGACATTAGCAGATGGGGTCCACTGGGACAGCCGGAGTTCACCTGCAGACCCTTGCTCACTTTGACTCCCTGCCCTGTTAAAGGCGGCAGAGAAGCCGGGCGTGGTGGCGCACGCTTGTAATCCCCGTACTTGGGAGGCTGAGACCGGAGGATCCAGGTTCAGGGTCAGCCTCAGCTAATTAGTGAGGCTTCCACAACTTTGTGAGACCCGGTTTCAAAATAAAGGATAAAAATAGGGCCGGGGGTGTAGCTTGGAGGTAGAATGCCCCTGGGTTCCATCCCTGGTACCTAAAAAAAAATAGGACTGGGGTATAGCTCAGAGGTAGAATGCCCCTGGGTTCAATCCCTAGAACCACACACACACACACACACACAAACTTAGCTAGATATGTTGGCACACGCTTGTAATCCCAGTACTTAAGAGGCTGAGACAGGAGGATCGCAGGTTCGATGCCCGCCTCAGCAACTTAGCGAGACCCTGTTTCAAAATAATAATAATTTAAAAAGGTGTCCAGAGGACTCTAAAACTCAACACGTGGAACGCTCCGCGCCGCTTCCCCTACCTGGAAACAGCGCTCCCCGCCGTCTCTGCAGCGGACCGGTGCCCCGGCGCCTGTCCATGCTGGGCGCGGCCCTTCCCACGCTCTCCCTGGCGCGGGCCTTGCCCCTCTCCTCCTGGCCTTCCTCATACGTGCCTTACTCCTCTCAATCAACCTCCTGTGTTCCCCATTTGTGTTTTCTGTTTGAATGCTTTCCAATCAGGTAGATAAGCAAGGTCTGAGGTCGTGCAGAATCATTTTAAGAACTCCCACCTGAAGGCCGGGCGTGGTGGCGCTCGCTTGTAATCCCAGGACTTGGGAGGCGGAGACCAGAGGATCCGGGTTCGCGGCCAGCCTCAGCTACTTAGTGAGGCCCTCCGCAACTTCGTGAGACCCGGTTTCAAAATAAAGTATAAAAATAGGGCTGGGGAAGCCGGGCGTGGTGGCGCACGCTTATAATCCCAGTACTTTGGGAGGCAGAGACCGGAGGATCCGGGTTCGCGGCCAGCCTCAGCGCTCGCTCTCTCTCTCTATCTCTCTTTCTCTCTGTCTCTCCTTAGTGAGGCCCTCCGCAACTTCGTGAGACCCGGTTTCAAAATAAAGTATAAAAAATAGGGCCGGGGGTGTAGCGTGGAGGTAGAACACCCCTGGGTTCAATCCCCGGTACCTCAAAAAAAAAAAAAAAGAACTCCCACCTGGTAACAATACCATGGAGGCACCCAGTGCAGTATTCTTTTTTGTTTGTTTATTTTATTTTGTTTTGTTTTTTTGTGGCACTAGGGTTGAGCTCAAGGGCACTCTACCTCAGAGCTACGTCCCCAGCCCTATTTTATTTTTATTTGGAAACAGGTTCTCCGTAGGTTGATGAGAGTCTCACTACTTGCCGAGGCTGTCCTCGAACCTGCGATTCTCCTGTCTCAGCCTCCCAAGTACTGGGATGACAGGCGTGCGCTACGACGCCCGGCTTCACAGCGCAGCATTCTCAACAGGGACGCAGCAAGTCGCTGATCAGGCCGTTCTGAAGGAACTGAAGAATGTCGGCTACACGTCCAACATGGTGCTGCTTGACTTACCTCAACTTTTTCCTCTCTGCATTTGCAATGGATCATCCACAGAATTTTATTTTTATTATTTATTTATTTATTTATTTTTGTACTGGGGATTGAACCCAGGGCCATTCTACCTCTGAGCTACACCCCCAGCCCTAGGTTATTTATGTTTTCTTATTTTGAAACAGGGTCTCACCATGTTCCTGAGGAAACCTTTTGCTAAGTTGTGAGGCTGGCCTCAAACTTGAGATCCTCTGCTCTCAGCCTCCCAAGTACCGGAGTTATAGACGTGCGCTACCATGCTCAGCCAGAATTTTTTCTCCCTGCGATTTCGTCTGTTAGCCTAGTTTACTCTTAAGGCCTGTATAAAATAATAATGACATGTTCTTTTTTTTTTTTTGGCAGTACTGGGGGTTGAACCCAGGGGCATTCTACCTCCAAGCTACACCCTCAGCCCTATTTTTTTATTCTTTATTTTGAAACCGGGTCTCACTAAGTTGCGGAGGGCCTCACTAAGTAGCGGAGGCTGGCCGCGAACCTGGATCCTCCTGTTTGTATCTGTAGTTAGTCCACAAGCTCTTCCCTTATGATAAGAACATGTCAGCCGGGCATGGTGGCGCACACTTGTAATCCCAGCACTTGGGAGGCTGAGACAGGATAGTAGGTTCTAGGACAGCCTCAGCAAGTAGTGAGACTGTCATCAACCTAGGGAGACCTTGTTTCAAAATAAAAAAATAAAAAAGGCTGGGGGTGTAGCTTGGAGGTAGAGTGCCTGTGGGTTCAAACTCCAGTGCCACAAAAAAATAAAAAGAAAAAGAAATTGGGTGAGTGAGGAACCAGGCTGAAAGTACCACTTGATTTAGGAGAAACTCTTACTTCATCTCTTCTACAGAATTCCCTGAAATTACTCTTGTAGCATTCAGGATAAACCCAGGCAAATACATTGCACAAGATCGAATATACCAACCCCCAACCCCCATCAGATATCTTATTTTGTACAATCTTTGAAAATGAGAGATGTGGAGTTTTGCTATTACTTAACTAAAAAAAAAAAAAAGAGGAGAGGGCAGGAGCCTTCACAGCTGCGTATCTTTTAAATAGTAAAGTAGCATTCGCCAGAATTTCCAGTAAAACGCATCAGAGTGAGTAGGTCATTCCCAAAGTATGTGTGGGGTGCCGGGAGCTCCCTGGCTTTTCCAGGCAACCCCGCCCCCCCAAAAAAACGCCCCACCAAAGAGGGAAAGCAGATGGGCTGCGTCTGGACACATGGACTCCCCGGGGCCGAGCCTGGCTCAGGGCTCAGTGAGTAATGAGAGTCCCGCTTGGTAAATTATTTATCTTATCTCTGGAACTCAGCAAGGCTCAGAGGACAGCCACTTCTGAAGAAAGACGCTGCTGCCGGTCAAGAGCTCCAGCTGGAATCTGTACTTTTACTAGAAAAGGGAAAAGTTCAGAGACCAGTGGGGCTGGGAGGCAAGGAGGCAATCTTTTTTTTTTTTTTTTAATAACCAAAGCAAAGCCAGAGGAAACGACTTGGCGATTCCACGGGACCGGTCTGCTGTGCGCTTCATCTAACGGCTCACAGGCCAGCAGTCCAGAAGACGTGGGAAGAGGACTCCCTGGTCTCCATCGCCAGCGTCCTTGCAAAAGACGCCCACAGGAGCCTACAACTGTGCCTTTTTTCTTCCTTCCTTCCTTCCTTCCTTCCTTCCTTCCTTCTTCCTTCTTTCTTTCTTTTTGTTACTGGAGATTAGAACCCAGCCATAGTCTACCTTTGAGCTACGCCCCCACCCCGCCCCCGTCCTTTTAAAAAATTTTATTATTATTGTTGTTGTTGTTGGGCGTGTGTGTGCGTGTGTGTGTGTGTGTGTGTGTTGCTGGGGATGGAACCCAGGGGCATTCTACCTCCGAGCTACACCCCCAGCCCTATTTTTATTCTTTATTTTGAAACAGGGTCTCACTAAGTTGCGGAGGGCCTCACTAAGTAGCTGAGGCTGGCCACGAACCCGGATCTTCCTGTCTCAGCCTCCCAAGTACTGGGATTACAAGCGTGAGCCACCATGCCCGCCTTTATTTTATTTTTTGAAACAAATTCTTGCTAAGCTGCTGAGGCTGGCCGCAAACCTGCGATTCTCCTGTCTCAGCATCCCAAGTACTGGAATGACAGGTGTGCGCCACCTCGCCCGGCTTAAAATAACCATTTCTAACCTCATACTAATACAGGCTTTCCTTCTGTTTCATGCCTATCAAATACCTGGGCCCTGACGCCGGGCATGGTGGCGCACGCTTGTAATCCCAATACTTTGGGAGGCGGAGACCGGAGGATCCGGGTTCGCGGCCAGCCTCAGCTCTCTCACTCTCTCTCTCCCTGTCTCTCTCTCTTTCTCTCTCTCTCTCCTTAGTGAGGCCCTCTGCAACTTCGTGAGACCCGGTTTCAAAATAAAGTATAAAAAAAATAGGGCCGGGGGCGTAGCGCGGAGGTAGAACGCCCCTGCGTTCAATCCCAGGTACTGCCAAAAAAAAAAAAAAAAATACCTGGGCCCTGCTTCCTCGGAGGGGATGTTTTTCGTCTTGTTTTTTCTGTCCATGCAAATCCGTGCCCTGGGTGTTTGCACATGTGGGTTCCTTGTTGCTGAAATCTAAGCTCACTGTCCTGTCCAGCCACCAGTAGCCCCACTGCTCCTCTCCACCCTTCAAGACCCACACCAAAGGTGCCATACACCTGTAATCCCAGTGCCTGGAAGGTGGAGGGTCACAGGTTCAAGGCCAGTCTGGGCAATTTAGTGAGACCCTGTCTCAAAATAAAAGATTTTATTTTACTGGTACAGAGGATGGAACCCAGAGGCTTTCTACCTCTGGACTATACCCCAGACCTATTTTATTTTTTTATTTGGAAACAGGGTCTCGCTAACTCGTAGAGGGTCTAAGTTGCTAAGGCTGGCTTCAAACCTGTGATCCTCCTGTCCCAGCTTCTCAAGTACTGGGATTACAAGCGTACACCACCATGCCCGGCTAAAATAAGAGATTTTAAAAAGCTCTAGGGAGCCAGGCATAGCTTCTCAAGTACTGGGATTACAAGCGTCCGCCACCACACCTGGCTTATGTCCCCTTTCTTAAGGTTCAGGTAGAACGGGTCTTCTCTAAGCCCCTGTCTGCTTTCTGGGTGGGTTCCACAGCAAATGTCTTTTTCTTTGGGTGGCGTCAGTGAGTCCAGGCACTGCTGAAGAGGAGCAACCGGCCAGTCTCCTCTCGAGTCCATAGGGCTGAGCGCTGATGTCAGGGCGTTGGCTAGACCGTGTGGCGCAGGCAGCTGTGTGCATGGTGTCATTTGAGGGGTCTGAGGAAATCCCCCTGCTTAAAATATCTCCCCCAGCGGCCCCACCACTTGCCTGAAATGGATCAGTTACCCTGGAGGTCAGGTGCTGCTGGGATCAATCATGATCCCCAGCGAGCTGGCCGACTCAGCTCAGCCGTCCTCACTCCTTACCGCCGCCCGTCCCACTTGTTTCTCAGGGTAGTGGGTAAAGACGAGTGGGCCAAGACAAATAGGTGTTGATGAGGAGGCTGATCCCAAGGGGGCAGAAATAGGGTACTAGCAGGGTGCAGTGGTGCACGCTTGTAATCCCAGTACTTGGGAGGCTGAGACAGGAGGATTGCAGGTTCCCAGCCAGCCTCAGCTACTTAGTGAGGCCCTCTGCAATTTAGTGAAACCCTGTTTCAAAATAAAGAACAAAGCCGGGCGTGGTGGCGCACGCTTGTAATCCCAGTACTTGGGAGGCTGAGACCGGAGGATCTGGGTTCGCGGCCAGCCTCAGCTACTTAGTGAGGCCCTCCGCAACTTAGTGAGACCCTGTTTCAAAATAAAGAATAAAAAATAGGGCTGG
>PVJS01047937.1:0-15249 GCA_004027185.1 Glis glis
AAAAAAAAAAAAAAAAAAAAAAAAAAAAAAGAAAAATAAAAAGCACATAAACATTCTATATAGCAAAGGCTTAATAGCTTAGATATAAAATATGCTATTATAATTTAATAGTAATAAATGTGTAAAAATTCCAATTATGAAAGGAACAAAAATTCATAAATAAATACACATAATAAGCATTCAAATGTAAAAGTCACTAATAATCATAGAAATGATAACTAAAATGTAAGAGTATGAGCTATTATTTTCACCTGCAAGAGCTAAACATTTCCTAACAGCCAGGGTAAATTAATGTAGGGAGATAGGTCCTCCCATACACTGTTCTTACACAGGGAAGTGTTACTAGATAGGCAGATTTAGGGTCTTAGTTTGAAAGAATGTTAGCAAAGACTATAAAAAACAAGTCCTATTAGACAGAAGGCCAATTCTAGAAGTTTTTGCAAAAGGTTTAAAGTATGTATGCACAAAGACGCTTATTACAGCACTGTTTTGAATAGAGAAGATTGTAAACAATTTAAATGTCCATCAGTAAGTGGTAAATTATGTAAATGATGTTATATCTTTAAAGGAACCATTATGCTGCCATGAAATCAATGAATATAGACATATTGACTGAGGAAAATGCCATATCATTACCTTAACAAAAGTTATAAAGCAGTATTATAATATGATTACAGACCTTTCTTTAAAAACTATGTATGCGTGTGCATGTTTATGCTTGTGTCTGTATTTATGTGTTCCCTGAAAAACATAGAAATCCTTTTTTCTTGGGTTTTGGAGTTATGTGCATTCTTTTGAATATAAGTTGATGATCATTGCACACATTTAATACTGCACAATAAGTTGTTTCTAAAAATTGATAATAAATTAAGAAGAAGGCAAGCAGAAAAGTTAAGGCTCTTTGTGGAGTTAGTGGAAGAGATCCACTACACGTTGTTTTGCTGAGAGAGAAGTAGCATGCCCGTAAAGTGCTTTGAATTAGACTATTAGAGTTTCACAAGATGCAATGGTGCGGAATGTGAATATTTTTTAGGAAGTTATGCTACACCTGAGTACACATGGATAGGACAGCACAAGATACATGAGACCAGAGAACAGCCAGTGTGATGCAATGGGCGACAGGGAGACTGGAGCAACAGCCCCTGTGACTGGTCTTTAAGCAAAAATGGTTGTCCAGTTTTAATCATGGTCACTCCAAGGCGAGAATGGCACACTCAGATGAAGATGTGCTGCCACCAAGTAAAAAGAGAACTGAAGCATGATCCGAATCCAGTGCCCCAAACAAGAGATGTAGCGACCCCCACCACAGCGGGGATATCTGAAGGGAGGACCTCAAACGATATGACTGATGTGAGGAAAAAGCAAAACCGTAGAGAGAGGGAACTTACCTGAGAATTTCAGCAACACAGCTTCATTCATTCCCCTTCTGTCCTATCTGTACTATGCTTTTTTTGACGCATGATTTGAAATTGTCCCCCATATGATGAGGCCCTTTATTTTTCAAACTATACTTTTAATGGTGCATTGTAACCATGCGACATATTGAGGTTTGATGTAGTAGAAATACACATGTTCATATCACTCCGTGCATTTCCCTCCAGATCACAACCCACTGCCTCCTCCTTCCCATTCATAATATTGAAATTGGTATGGATAGCTTCACAAATCTACATAGGATTGTTTGAACTGTTTCCTTCATCAAGTCTCCCCCCAACCCTCTCTACCTCCCTCTCCAAATCCCCTTCCACTATTCTACTGGTCTTTCCCCTCATTTATTTGGAATCCTTTTTGCTTCATATTTTCTCTCTGGCTTCCACATATGAGAGAAAACGTATGACCCTTGACTTTCAGAGATTGGCTAATCTCACTTAGCATAATATTCTCAAATTCCACCCATTTTGCTGCAAATGGCATAATTTTGTTCTTTATGGCTGAGTAGAATTCCATTGTGTGTACAGGTTTATAACACATTTAAATGTTAAGAATTAGTAACTAGCAAAAGCATTGGACTGATAATCCTGAGAGTTTAGAAAACTTATTTAGCAGGCACTTAACCCATCTTCAAGTTAGGAATTTTCTTTCCCAAGTTTCCATCTCATTCTTCCCAGCAACTGTCCCCTGATGTTTACTTCTGGCTTTATTTCCACGATCCCTTTGTGTGGATCATCCCTAGTTTGGAAAAGTTTTCTTCAGACAGAGTGGGACAGTTGGATATGTTTCATGTGTTACTTTGCTAGTTTGAATGGTACTTGTTTGTGTTTGAATGGCCAATCAACTATTTTATGTGGGATTCTTTTTCCCTTGGGTTGTATTTTAAGACGCTGGCTCTTAATCTGTAGCATGCATAAAAATCCTCCAGAGAACTTGTTAAAAACACTGATTTATGTTTCCTTCTTTTAGAGATTCAGACACAGTAGGTTGGAGAGGGGCCTGAAAATATTTGTCATGGTCTCCTAAGCGATGCTGATGCCTGTGGTCTTCAAGCCATAGAGTGAATAATCTGTTTTAATTCTCCCTTAGTTCTTCCCATAGACACCTACCGCTATATCACTAAATACTATGTTGAAACTATTGATGATGTTTTTGATTATTATTGTATACTATATATGCACTTTTCCAATTTTTAAAATAACTATAATTTAAATAGTTAAAATTGTTTTTCTGGCGTACTCCTCCTGACTCTGGGGCCTTTGGACTTTCATGACATGATTGGAATGACATTTGAAGACGATTACAATATTGCCGGGCGTGGTGGCACACACCTGTGATCCCAGTACTTGGGAGGCAGAGACAGGAGGATCACAGGCTCAAGGCCAGCCTCAGCAACTTAGTGAGACCATGTTCCAAAGTAAAAAATAAAAAGGGCTGGGGGTGTAGCTCATGGGTAGAATGCCCCTGGGTTCAATCCTCAGTACCAATAAAAAAACAAACAAACAAATAAGTAAATAAATAAATGCAAAAGACAAGAAGAGTACAGTGTTCTTTCCAGGATCTTAGTGAAAAAAAAATATTTTGTCTTCTGTGAGTCAAAATTAACAGATTTTATCAGTACATGCTGAAAAACAATAGTCATCCAAGTACATGAGAGTATCTCGTTTAATCAGTGATTTTTTTTGAAGATAGCTAAAGAGAGAATGTGCTGAGGAAGGCATTGATGTAGATGTGTGTTACCCTGGCCAAGGGAGAGGAGATCTGATGTCCAAGTCCCAACACTGTTGCCAATAGAGAGAGATTCTGTGCTTTGTGGCTGGAATCCTTCAGCAGGCCTCAACCCAGTCTGGGAAAAAAAGAAAAAAAGAATCCTTCTTGCCTGTCCATTTCCCTGTCTTTGAATTGCATTTTATCAGCCGCCTTCTTCTGTTTGTACTTCTACAAGATGTGAGTATGCTGATCATAAAGAGGTGTTTTCTGTTGTATATTGATAAATTGGCTTTCTAGTTTATACCTTACTCTCATGTGAATCGATTTGGGGTGACTGTCTTCAAGTTTCTTATCTTCTCAATGAATGCCAAAAAGTCCCATTCCTCAATCTTCAGGATTGGGAGGACAACCAGGAGCCACCATCAATTCACCAAGGCAGCCAGAGGATGAGTCCTCTGAAAATCCAGCGGCCTTGTCTCAGTGGAAACTCATCTGCTCTTCTGAGGACTTTGCCCGCTGTTCATTTGTCCCATCTCTGGGAAGCAGAGCTAGAGAGTTTTATAAAACTGAAAGGCACTTTGAAATCATCAGGGCTGGCTCTTTCATTGCAGAGTTGAGGCCACAACCTTCTACTGGTGTCCGATTATCTCCTGAACCTGGCGACTGACATGATTCAAAAGGCGAGGTTCACTGTTGAGACATATTCTGCAGGGTTGTGGAGTGTCGCTCTTTTCTGATCCCTTAGTCTGAAGTGTGCTGCTTGGCCATGGGTTCAGGTGCTAGCATTAGAATGAGAATCCATCAAACCTTAACCTCCAGGCCCCTTACTTACTTTAATTTAAGAATTGCATGTGTGCATTATGAAACCTGTCTATTTTGCTTACCTTTAAGCGTGAACTTTCTTTTCATTGAATTTCCCTTTCTAACCTTTGTAACACGGGATGACACTTGATAAAAACTGCAAAGAATAAATCCTGTTGAGATGAATGCATGCTTAAGAACACATTAGAGGGAAAAATACAGCCTGGAGCACCAAATAAGACTGAATGGGTTTGGGCTTACAACACCAATACACACGAAACATAGATTCAAATATTCACTAATTAATAAAGGGGGATAGAGAAGCTATTTCTCCTTTCATAGAAAACTCTTAATATTTATTTACTTTTATGCATAGTCTGTTATGATGTAAAGAAAAGGGTCATAAAACTAAATTCTTATCATTTATTATCATTTGGGGGTCTCAGTGTTTTCTTCTCTAAGAGATTTGGTTGTGGGAACTAAGGATAATATCCGTAACTGGCTTGGTGGGTGGTACTTGGTATATGCTTGAGGAATGGTGGTTTTATTTGTGGAATATGCCATGCGTTCTACTGGTATTTATTTATATTAATACATTTGTTGGTGCATTATAGTCTCACACCATAATGTAGTTCATAGTGATAGTGACATATATGCACACAGCACTTGGTGGGCTTTCCCCCCAGCTCCCTCCCCATCCCCCCTTCCCCATACAGGATATTGAGATTGGCATTGGTATTCTCACATATGTACATAAAGTCAACAGAAGTGTTTCCTTCATTAATTCTCCCTCTCCTCCCTCCACCCTCCTCTATACTGCCTCTCTTGCTCCACTGGAGTTTCTCCTCCATTATCTGAAGTCCCTCTTGTATCCTGATCACTCCCTAGCTTCCACATATGAGAGAAGACATACGACCCTTCACTTTCTGTGACTGGCTAATATCATTTAACATAACGTTCTCCAGTTTCACCCGTTTTCCTGCAAATGACACAAGTTTGTTCCTCTTTATTGCTGAGTAGAATTCCATTGTGTGTCTATCCCATACTTTTGTAATCCATTCATCTATTTATGGACCCTAAACTGGTATTAGGAGGGATGGTAAGACACTGAACAGGATGGATTTGAAAGCACTGAGAGAACAGATTTTACTCTCCACATTTTAGCCATGTTTCTGCCTTCTGTGGCCTTAAACACTCAGATCCATTGATCTCCCAATCCTGCTGACCAAGCCCTGCCCTGGTCTTGACTGACCTAAGGGGGTTATTATAGCTCTAACTTCACCACATTGACCATCGCAGAAATAAATCACCTACTCAGGCAGAGTGTGCTCACCTGATCACTAATACCAGCAGTGCCCTGACACTCTCCACACAAGCACCTCGGGTGACCACATTGCCCCAAGTTTTCATAACCTGTAGTTCTCCGTCCCTCCTATGCAGTAACTGGTTATCCCACCTGACATCACTGTATGCCTTGTGCTCTGTTCACGACAGAGTCTGGATCCCCAGCCATCTCAGTCAACATACTCACTGCTCTCATCCAAGACAACGGACCACACAGTTTTGAGGAAGGCAGATTTATTGACTCACAGTTCTTTGGAGATTCCAGGTTTGGTTTATGTGAGGCCGGGGTCTATGGATGTCGGGGCATGGCAGCAGGAAGCAGAGAGGAGGAGAGAGCAAGAGCTCTGCTCTCACATCATGGAGGCCGGAAGCAAGAGAGCGAGAGAGGGAGGAGAGAACCTTACATAATCCCCAAGGCCACACCCCCAGGGACCCCCTCCTTAGCAACCAAGCCCTGCTTCCAACATGGCTACCTTGTTTCCGTGAGGGATAGGGGGACATCTAAATCCAAACTATTAAACCAGCATTGCCCATTTCCATCTTGCCCCGAAAGGAATTCTAGTCACCTGTTGTACCCCAGGAACTTGAGCCCCCCTCACCTCTCTCCCTAGATTCCCAGGGGGCTCTGACCTACACTTGACAGCCTTTTCTTGGTTTTTCTGCCAGGCTAATACCATCCTTAACTCTAGCCTTGGCTGGCCCTACTCTGTGACCTCCTCTCCTAGAACTCCTTCCCTCACCCCCTCAGTTTCCAGCTACAATGGGCTTCTTTCTGTTGCCCTAATGTACCAAGGCCTTTCTATCTCCAGGACATAAACAAGAGATGTTCCCTCTGCCTTAATTTCCCCCCTTACCCTGCCCAATCCTAATGTGAATGGATTCCACTTGTCTTTCGGCTCCCAGCTTCAATTTCTTTACTTATCACTCAGTAGAGACGAAGCCCCAAGTCAAGCCCCATGGCCTCACCATATTTTAATTCCTTCCAGTACACACAGTCCTTATTGTTACTTGCTATTTTTCTTGTTGATTTTATTTTACCTGCCTTCCTTATTAAAATGCAAGCTATGAGCTGGGCGTGGTGGCACACGCTTATAATCCCAGTACTTGGGAGGCTGAGACAGGAGGATCGTGAGTTCACGGCCAGCCTCAGCTACTTAGTGAGGCCCCTCCACAACTTAGTGAGACCCTGTTTCAAAATAAAGAATAAAAAATAGGGCTGGGGGTGTAGCTCGGAGGTAGAATGCCCCTGGGTTCTATCCACAGTACCACACACACAAAAAAAAATGCAAGTTGTGTTATCACCAGAACCCAGAATATTAGCTGGCCCATAGTAGGTACTCAGTAAATATTTGTTCAGTAAGCAATTAGCTGCCTCTCTGTGATTTATTTGTCTGGCTCTTTTCTCTAAGTTCCTGTGCCAGGTTGTATAGTAGGATAGAGATTCCTTTGTCTCTGATAACAGAAATTCACCAACTCACCTCTGGTACATTGGCCAGTTTTACCCGCCTACCTCCCTTAGCCAGGAAGACATTAATAATTGATCTCCATCCCATAATAGCCTTGAGAGCCGCAGAGTTTCCCAGGAGGCATCACAACTTTACCTGACCTTGAAATCCAAAGGGCCGGTCCATCCTTGATCCTGAACCTTGTTTCTATATTTCCATTCTCGTAGAATCGGGTGGATAGCACCTGCAGTGAATTATCCACATCCTCTTTAAGTAAAGTGATTTTCCAGAGGAAATCGTTTAGGGAAAGTTTGCTTTTCATTTTAAAAACACCTGAAGGAAGTTATCAAAATAATAAACCATAGAGAATCAGCGTTTGGGTCTCACGACAGCTTCGCACTTGCAGAGTGGACAGAAGAAAGAATGGATCTCAAGAGGGATTATTTATTGGTTTTTGCAAAAACACATGAAGGACAAAGGTGTGTGTGTGTGTGTGTGTGTGTGTGTGTGTGTGTGCGCTTATGTGTTGTTTGACACATCTTTTCTTAGACCCTTGGAACACCTCTGTTCTGAAAATTGGAATATCTAATTCCGTGTGCAGAGTATCTATTCTTTATTTTCAAATTATACCCCAGTTTTCTTACTAGGAAGCTGATCTCCTATTGGATATGACTTTGGTTCTATAACTTATTGAGTTGCTGTGTACCAGGTAGACTCCTGACCCAATCTATGCAAAGCAGCTATTGTTTCCTACATAGATGTATTGTAATCTATCCATATCATTATAATAGCGTTCACAAGAGACTGTCCATTAGCTCCTTCAGCTTAGATCTCCAGGCCTTCTCTGGTCTCTATCTTAGAGACACACTTCTTCTGAATTGCCTCTGCTTTAGTTAGCTAGATTTTTCCCCCTTTGATTAATAAGAGTGACTTACTGTTGTCTGCCATCATAGAACCTTAACTCATGTAGAGTAAGTATTAATAAATACTGAGCAATAATAAGACTAATAATTGATATTTAGTATTATGGATAAATATAGCAGAGGCCCAGATTTTCCCTCCCTTCCTTCTACATTTCTTTTAGAACCAGGGCTATGGGACTTGTATTCATACACAAAAAAGAAACACCCGTTGCTTCCAAGGAATGCGGTATCTTTTACCCAAGGGCTAGCTTCACTTGATTCACTGGAGGCTCGATCTTTTTGACCAGCCCCTTTTTTGGGGGTCTTTCCCAGTTCTTTGTGTTTCATCTCTACCTTCCAGGTCAGGCTCATTTTCTACCACTTATTTATTTATTTATTTATTTATTTATTTATTTATTATTGGTGCATTGTATTCATACATCTTGATGGTTTTCAGGGTGGTAGAAGTATACATGCACACATCGGTCAATTAGCCCTCTTTTTTTGTGTGTGTGTGGTACCAGGGATTGAACCCAGGGGCGTTCTACCTCCGCGCTACACCCCCGGCCCTATTTTTTATCCTTTATTTTGAAACCGGGTCTCACAAAGTTGCAGAGGGCCTCACTAAGTAGAGAGAGAGAGACAGAGAGAGAGACAGAGAGAGAGAGAGCTGAGACTGGCCGCAACCTGGATCCTCCAGTCTCCGCCTCCCAAAGTACTGGGATTATAAACGTGCACCACCACGCCCAGCTTTAGCCCTCTTTGTTGAACTATAGCTTCAGTGATTAAAATAACCTTTTCCCCTGTCATTCTTTGGGCCTTATGTCTTTTGTAACCCTCAATGCACATAGCTAGAAAATCTTGAATCTTGTTCCTAGACCAAAACCCACATTTTAATTTATTCTGTTAAATAAAGGGGAAAAAACACACACATTTCAGAGGAAGCATATTTTTGAAAATATATTTGTGGCTAAATTGATTGATCTTGTTTGAAATAGCTGCTACTTCTGTGCTGTTCCCATTTCATTTAGTAAACTAAGGAGCCTTAAAACATCTTTCCTCGCTGTCATCACTCCCCTTTTCTTTTCTTTTTTCTTTTTTCTCTTCTTTTCTTTTCTTTCCTTTCCTTTTCTTTCCTTTTCTCTTTTCTTTCCTTTTCTTTTCTTTCCTTTCCTTTCCTTTCCTTTTCTTTTCTTTCTTTTTTTTTCTTTTCTTTTCTTTTCTTTTCTGTTCTGTTCATTTTTCAGTACTGAGCATTAAACCCAGGGCCTCATACATGCTGGGCAAATGATCTATCATTGAGCTACATCGCCAGCCCTTTTTATTTTTTATTTTGAGATAGGATCTCACTAAATTGCCCAGGCTGGCCTTGAACTTGCAGTCCTCCTGCCTCAGCCTCCAGAGTCACTGGGATTCCATGTAGGCACCACCGTGCCTGGCCATAACCTTGTTCTTGCCACATGTTCCCACTTACAGTAAGGTCCTGTCCACAACTGATCACAGGCTAATCAATGCATAGTGCCTTATCAAAATAAATCACTGTTGGAGGACTGGAGGGAAGTCAAGCTCTCTCCAGTGCATCTATAGATTTTGCATCGCTTCTAAGCAGTTACGTTTGTATTTTGGTCCTATTTTAAGTAATTCATTTACAGCTAGTAATGAGCAGTGAGTAAAAATGTGGTTCTCAATTTACAAAGTAGCTCCTATTCCCTCTCCAGGTTAACCCAGTTAGAAGTAGTGATTTATTTATTTATTTATTTATTTATTTATTCATTTATTTATTTTTGGCACTGGGGGTTTTCTACCTCTGAGCTACACCCCCAGCCCTATTTTATTTTTCATTTGGAATCAGGATCTCGCTAAGTTGCTGAGCATCTTGCTAAGTTGCCGACGCTGGCCCCAAACCTGCTATCCTCCTGTCTCAGCCTCCCAAGTACTGGGATTACAGGCATGCGCTGCCGCGCTGGGCTAACTTTGGTATATTCTATGTTGGAAGAGGCCTTTTCTGGCTGGCAGGATTATGTTGGCAAAGAGTGGGGAAACTCGGGAGGATGTGAGTAACGTAACCCAGTGCGCTCTTCCTGTGTGGGCCCATGATGTTGGTTAGTGTAAAGTTGAACCCTGAGAATGACAGATGAGAGACCCCATTTAATGCCCTAAACAGGTAGAGCACTACAGTGGCCATGTTCGGTGGTGGAATTTCAAGAGAAAAATAAAAGGGAACCATGACATTTATGAGACAAGAGAATCTCACAACCATGCAAAAGCAGTTTCATTCTAGCAGTGTGGAAAATGAAAGCCTTTGTAAATTAATTGCTTGTCTATGATTTGGGAAGGTACTTAATAAGAGCTGCGGAGCATAAATCAAGTATTGATTGATGAACAATTTGTTATTCATATAAGACATTTAATATTATATATTAAGTTCATTTTGTCAAATAAAATTTAATAAGCGAATGAATAAATCATTAAATACATAAATAGGTAAATTGCATAAATCAAGAAAATTACCTCTCACACTTTGCCTTTGAGTCAAAGTTAATGAAAATGTACTAGATTCTTCACTACTGAAAATAATTCTTAGCCAGCTGTGATGGTGCATGCCTGGAATCCCAGCTACTGGGGAGGCTGAGGCAGGAGGATCACAAGTTCGAGGCTAGCCTCAGCAACTTAGCAAGACCCTGTCTCAAAATGAAAAACCAAAAAAGGACTGGGATGTAGCTCAGTTGGCAGAGCATCTGCCTAGTATATAAAAGGCCCTGGTTTCTATCCCCAGTACTGCAGAAAGAAAGAAAGAAAGAAAGAAAGAAAGAAAGAGAGAGAGAGAGAGAGAGAGAGAGAGAGAGAGAGAAAGAAAGAAAGAAAGAAAGAAAGAAAGAAAGAAAGAAAGAAAGAAAGAGGAAAGAAAAAGAAGGGAAGGAAGGAAGGAAGGGAAAGGAAAGGAAAGGAAGAGAAAGAAATTTTTTTTTTTTTGCCATACTATGGATTGAACCTAGGGGCATTCTACCTCCAAGTTATACCCCAGCCTTTTAAAAACATTTTTTTTTAAACAAGGTCATGCTAGGTTGCTGAGTCTGGTCTCAACTCTGTGATCCTCCTTTCTCAGCTTCCCAAGTACTGCGACTACAGGCATATACCACCAAGCCTGGCTGAAAAGAAATAAATACAGGAAACCCAACGGATTTTTGTTTTGTTTTGTTTTGTTTTTGGAAATAGCATGTTGGAAACATTTAAAGAATTATAAAAGTCAATAGATTTTTTAATAGTAGGGAATGATAGTTTTGGGCAATTGGAATGAATACATAAAACAAATACATATTGAGTTCAACTCCCCATAGAGTTACTTGCTCGCCAGAGACTTTAGGAAGTGTTTGAATTCCTAGTGGTTTTATTTCACCTGTATGGTGAGGGATGATTCCATCCCACATATATTAATTCAGCCCTGATCTGTACTGAGCCATATGCTCTCCCTGGTTGAGAGTGTCGGCTCATTGGAGGAGATGGGGTTATTTCTACATTGCATTTCCAAGTCTGTCACAGTGTCTGGTACAAAGAAAGCACTCCGTGAATACCCAATACATAAGGGGCCAAGTTGCTAAATAAGACATCAGTATACAATTTGTGAATGGATTTAAGACAGGACTAGACAGGCTTAGTGTAGGATATAGGATAAGTCCCATAGTAGGTACAGAAGCCTGTCGGGAATAAATAGAGTACAGAGACTGTGTTATTCTGGAAGCAAAACACTAGTGAAAACTTCATAGATGATATGCCTTTTAATGGTAATTATGACATGGTGTGGAAATGTCTGAAGGAATGGTACAGCCAAGGGCGTGGATTTTGAACAGTGTCAGCCTGAGTACAGTAGGGTATTGTGGGAAATAAGGAGATAAAACAGGAATGTGAAGTTTGGTAAGAAATTGGAAGACATTGAGTGCCACGGTGAGGACACTGAATGTTTCCTCTAGAAGACTGAGTTGTAAGCTTCTCTCCAGAGTAATATATTAATAAACAATGGTTTTGAACAGTTACTCTAGTACTGGTTAGGATGGGGTGCTAGAGAGAGAACTTGGAGACAGGAGAACAGGTTAGAAGTTCTAGAAATAACACAGGTAACAAATCAGGAGTGTTTATTTGTGGTACTAAGGGTTGAACCCAAGGGCATTCTACTGCCAAGCTACACCCCAGCCCTATTTTATTCTTTTTGTTTTTTGAAATGGGGGCTTCATTAGGTTGATGAGAGTTTCACTACTTGCTGAGGCTGTCCTCAAACCTGCGATCCTCCTGTCTCAGCCTCCCAACTACTGGGATGACAGGTGCGTGCCACCACACCCGGCTTTGGCTAAGGGAAGTTCTATGGAAAGTGAAGAGGCATCCTGGAGACAGCATTAGCACAAACTGGCCAGTGCTACAATTCAGGGAGGTGAGGGACCGAGAACTTTCCAAAATGAGTCAAATGGCTAGCTGGACTATCACAGAGGCTAGGATATTCTCACTCGAGACAGGAAGCCCAGGTGTAGCAACAGATTTGGGGGACAGGGAAGAGAGTTAAGTTTTAGACATAAATTTGGAAGATTTACTCTGACAGGTAGCTACAGCTGCTAGAAATCTGCTAGGTGTTTTCTTGAGGTTTAAAATAGAGATGCATAATAAAGACTTAGATTTAATTATATTATCAACAAAAATAAGTATCAATAAACACTTGTTGAGGGGGTTGTATTGTACCAACTCATTAAATCCCTCTGGTAACCTGTGAAGTAGGCACTCCTATTATCATTTTGCTGATAGTAATGATTGTCATTGATGCTAGAACAAATAAGACTAAAAGGCAAACTGTAGACTAGAAAAAGAAAAGATTTGGGGGAAAAATCCAAGGAAATATTAAGGAGCCAGTCAGTGAAGGAGTGAGAATGAGAGAGTTGGCAGAAATAGAAATGAGTATTATAATAGCAAAGGGAATATGAAATATCATGGCAAAAGGATTGTTGAGTGATTTCATATACTGGAAGGAGTTTAAAGTACTTGGGAAAATTTTCCTTGCATTTAATAAGTTTAGTTGACCTTGAGGAAGACAGTTTTAACTGAAGAGCTGTGGAAAAAGGGATTCTAAATTCTGTGGAAAAGGGGATTCTAAATTCAATGAAAGGTAAGATTAATTAAGGTAAGAGGCATTAATGTAGTAGCCCACTCTTTCTTAGAAGTTTGAAATTAAAAAACTAGAGGAGAAACAGGCAAATACTAACATGGGATGAGATAATTAAGGGAAGGTAGTTTTGAAATAGGGAGACGAGCATACTTGTGATCTAAGTCAAAGGAAAAGGTGTCAGTAAAAGAATGGAGATGTGAGGAGGGGTCAGGGGTGCCACTTAAAAGGGATATCTTGGGTCCCGGGCAGATATTGAACAGATTGATGGCACAGGTGGGGCAATGGACCATGGAGAGTCTGACCCATGATCACTCGTCCCTCTAAGAAAGAAAGAGAGGGTAGATGAGGACAAAAGTAAATTTTGTGTCGGAACAAAGTAGAAATAGATCATCTCTGCAAATTTCTAATCTTACTAAAGTAGGTCATCTTCTGTGGTTGTGCCAGGGGGGCCAGGAGAGGTCAACCCTGGAGAAGCAAAGGCAGATGTGTCATCCCCGTAGGACTGCATGATTTATAGTTCCAATAATTAAGGAATGTTGAAACAGAAAGAGCAATTACTAAACGCACAGGAAGTCTATGCAGCGGATACGGATTCTCTCCGTTGAAATTCTAAAATACACTTGAAGCCAAGATTTTAAGTGTCTGTTTTTTTCGAACGCTTTGATTTTTAGTGGAATTCTAGAACCCGCAGTTCAGGATTAGAGACCAATGAACCGTACATTTTGTGTTACCATTCTAAAAAAATTTGTTTGGTCTGTGGGAAAATTTTCTCTTCCCGAGGAATGCGATACAGAGGAGATCCTTGGGAGTTATGTCCTCCAACTCTTCCTTCCATATTATTATTCAGCGAAAGCTGGAGGAGGTAAAGATGGGAATCACTCAAGATGGACTCCTTGTGGTGAATTGATGGCATGCAAATTTGCTGTCATATGACTCGTTGGGAAGCCACATCTGACATATTAGTTCATATTTGTGGCTCTAATGATCATCTGTTATTCTACTTCTCTTACATAGATTAACTTGTATTTTATGTCCACAGAGTTTTTCTGTTGTTAGATAAAAGTAAAGCAAAGCAAGGCAAACCAAAACATAAAACCTTTTCGTTTGCACAACGTTGCAAGTCCCAGTGAGTCTAAATCTATCTTCGACGTTCTATGTCAACACTGCCTGTGTTATCGCTCCTGAGTAGCTGGCTCTTCTGTGGTTCCAGCCATGGGCATTTCATTTCGAGTCCTAGCCCTGATTCGGTAGGTTAATGGGGCTTCTGAGCATGGCCCTGGTTGATAAACAGAGCTAATAAGCAAAGCTAGACATTATCTTTTATGTGCAAACAGACTCGAGGTGGGTTTGTTTGTTAGATCCTCTCATTATCTCTAGAGAGCCCTGGCAGAAGAATATCGTTCTCCAGTTCTCTAATACAGCTCTTCTCTGAATTGAAATTGAGATCTCCCATCAGTCTGGGTTTGAAGAGTGAAATAACAGTGTCTGTAGACTGCTTTGCAGTCCATAGCCCAGCCTCAAGGAAGGAAGGAGAGAGGTAGGTTAGAAAGTTGAGCCAAGGGTAAGAGGCACTGGTATACCAGACTGACTGGGAAACAAGAACTTGATCTTCGAAGTGTGCGTCTCAGACCACAGTGCGCAAAGGAGGATGGTAGTGTGCCATGCATCCCTGGGGTGCCCATTTAATTTTCGTGTTTGGGGGAAGTTTCAGGTTTATTATTCAAGGCAATTAGAAGGCTCGACTGAGGAACGAGCATGGGGACACTACATGATCATGGCAAAAGCACTTGGCCAAGAGAAGGCAAGACCAGTGGGGTTGGCCACTTGAGTGATCTGGGGTGAAAGAAGAAGGCTCTGTAGGAATACGGACATGTCTGTAATAATCATTAAACCAATCAGTGCCATCCACCATATTGTAGAGTTCGGATAGCCAGGCATGTGCTGCTAGATGGGCCTCGATTTCCTCATTTGGAAACGAGAAGGCTTGACTGCCATCTGCGATTCCTAAGTGTGCTGTGTGACACGTACTTTGAAAAAGAAAGCTCTGTTATTCATTCAGTTCGGGACCTGCTGCAGAGTCTGTCTGCACCATAGAGCACGTACTCCTGCTCCCATACTCAAGGATCTGAGAAAATCTGAAAGTAGGAAACGTGTCAACATTACTAACTTTGTGACCTAATAGTCTTATGCAGAATAAGACCTCCAGTGTTTCACATTGGAGTTACATTCTAAATTATAAGGTGGTTATCAGAAATTTAAAATCTAAAACATTTATTTTTTCTCTAGCATGCTGGGTTTATGGTTAAGCAAACAATAAAACAATGAACTTGTACTTGGGGGCTGTGTTTTCTGAAGGATGCATGCTCTATTTTTTTTTTTTTTTGTGGAACCAGGAATTGAACCCAGGGGCATTCTACCTCCGCGCTACACCCCTGGCCCTATTTTTTATACTTTATTTTGAAACCGGGTC
>PVJS01047938.1:0-15252 GCA_004027185.1 Glis glis
CCCCTCCCTCCCTCCCTCCCTCCCTCCCTCCCTCCTTCCTTCCTTCCTTCCTTCCTTCCTTCCTTCCTTCCTTCCTATTTTTGTGGTCCTGGGGATGGAACCCAGGGGCATTGTACATTCTCTGAGCTACACACCCAGCTCTATTTTATTCTTTTATTTTATTACTTTTTTTTGGTGGTACTGGGGATTGAACCCAGGGACATTCTACCTCCAAGCTACACCCCCAGCCCTATTTTTTATTCTTTATTTTGAAATAGTCTAAGTTGCGGAGGGCCTCACTAAGTAGCTGAGGCTGGCTGCGAACCTGTGATCCTCCTGTCTCATCCTCCCAAGTACTGGGATTACAAGCATGTGCCACCACACCCAGCCTTTTGGTTTTATGTGTTATAAATGTCTTCTGCTTTGTAGTTTGCTTTTGCACTAGTATTGTTGAGCAGGTGCAATTGGTGGCCACCCACATCCTTTTTGACATTCACTTTTGTGCAAAGGAAGTTTCTTGGTAGAGGCAGATTAGACACTGCCTGAGGACTTCCTTTGGCCAGAGGAGAGACCCAGGGGTATCATGGAGTTGATGCCCTAGCAGCAGCTCTTAACTAATGTGGAATAGGAGCTCATGAATAAATAACCCATTTTCCTTACCTCTGGATTAACTCTGGACACTTATGTGATACCATCTCTTTTAGGTCTCCTGCAGGATTGAGCCAGAGGACCATACAGTGGTAACCTGGTCCATTAATGTGTCCTCCATTGGCATCCTTCCTTTCACTGTCTTACTTTTTTTGGTAATGGAACTGAACCCAGGGCCATTCTACCTCCTAGCTACACCACAGTCCTATTTTTTATTCTTTATCTTGAAACCGGGTCTAAGTTGCGGAGGGCCTCACTAAGTAGCTGAGGCTGGCCGTGAACCCAGATCCTCCGGTCTCAGCCTCCCAAGTGCTGGGATTACAAGCGTGCGTCACCACGCCCGGCTCTCCCTTGCCTGTTCTTGCTGGAATTACTTTTCAAATAAATTATTTACCTTCAAATTCTAGTTTCTCAAAATTGGCTTTTAGAGAATCTATCCTGGCTTAGTGGTATCTTTTGATGAATAGCAGTTCTTAATTTAAATATCTGTTTTGTCAGTTTTTTTCCTGTATACTTAGTGCTTGCTGTGTCCTACTTAAGAAATCTTTACCTACTCCAATGTCTTGTTTTTTACCCATGGATTTTTATTTATGGAGGCAACTGAATGACAGTATGGAGAAGCTAATGACCCTGAAAGATTGTTATTATTTCTAGAGGAGAAGGCACACCAGGCTGGCCCACACCAGGAGCTACCCAGGGTTGCTCAGAAGGCAGATGGAGCGAGGGGGAAGCAGAGGCCAAGGCCTTTATGGCTACACTATCGGGATGTTGTTAGGTAGGGATGTCCTCTGTTGGGTAGGAAACAAACACAGAGGTTGAAGGTTATGATTGTAGGGTTTACAATATGATTTTTATGTATCCACAAAAGCCAGACCACAGAGACGATGTAAACAACTTTGGCTCTTAGTTTGGCCATGTGATTAATGGATGCCAAATCATTGATTAAAAAAATCTATAAAAGTTAGAATACCTAAGGCCATGACATATTCTTTTTTGTTATATTTCTGATGTTTTATTGTTTTACTTTTCACATTGAGATCCATAATCTACCTGGAATTACTTTTTTGTTTTGGAGGAAGAAAAGGGCCAAGTTTCTTTTTTGCCATACAGATTTATAATTGTACTGTTATTATTTATGGAAAAGATTATCCTTTTCTTACTGCTATGCAGTCAGCCTTTGTAATAAATCAAGTGGGTCTATTTCTAGGATATTTATTCTGTTTCATTGGTCTATCTGTCTTTCCTGTACCAATACAATTCCTTAATGATTGTTATTTTATTTTATTTTTTTTTGTGGTACTGGGGTTGGAACCCAGGGGCATTCTACCTCTGAGCTATACCCCCAGCCCGATTTTATTTCTTATTTGGAAACAGGGTCTTGCTAGGTTGATGAGAGTCTCACTACTTGCTGAGGCTATCCTTGAACCTGCAATCCTCCTGTCTCAGCCTCTGAAGTACTGGGATTACAAGCATGCACCACCATGCCTGGCTTTGTAATTTTATTTTAAGTTGATATTCCATGGAGTTAGTCCTTCCTGACCCTGATCTTCTTCAGGGAAATGTGGCTATTTTTGGAATTGTTCTCCTCTGGTGATAGAGATGATAGTTGTTTTATGCTTGGTGAATTTTATTTATTATTAAATTTCCAGTTAGTTTAAGAGATCCATTATAAAAGAATTTGAGATTACCCCTTTGGGAGCTAATGATTTTATTATGGTATTTTCCAAGTTGTGCCACATGGTCACAGAACAGTTCAGGTATTGTGCAGTGAGAATACAGGCCAGGGACCTCAAAAAGCAACAGCCTCATATCAACTACATTATATCATATTTGGAATATCCTAAAACTACACTTCTTCTCTCAGTATTGATGAATTAGTCCATGAACAAAAATGTTCCTCATTTTCCCAGGTTCAGTACCATTGCTCACCTCTAGAAGTAGTGTAATTTAATTCATATAAAGTTTATGTATGAAATTCAGCATGTTGATATTGCTTTGTTTTGAAAAACTATAATTTGGATCACAGAAGTTATGAAAATAGTTTTACTAGTGAAAACAGGAACTAATGGGGGAAATTTGTGTTGTTCTATGCCTATCTGGGAGGTCAGATTCAGCCTTTCAAAATATCATCTATCCACACATACTCTTTTTTTCCCACTGGTTCATCTCAGTCTCTTGGTGCTGCTCAGGTTGGCCTATATCTCCTCTTTTTTTTTTTTGTGGTACTGGGAATTGAACCCAGAGGCATTCTACCTCCCAGCTACATCCCCAGACCGATTTTTTATTTCTTATTTGGAAACAGGTTCTCACTAGGTTGCTGAGAGCCTCACTAAATTGCTGAGGCTGTCCTCCAACCTGCGATCCTCCTGTCTCAGTCTCCCAAGTACTAGGATTACAAGTGTGTGCCACCACGCCCAGCTTGTATCTCCTTTTGGTATTATAGTTTTGGTATTATAGACTCATGATGCTGAAATAGAAAGTTGGATACGGTGAGGTAAACTCTTCTTATTGCCAGACTTCCAGGAGATTAGTTTCTAGGCTTAGTTAGAGTTAAGTAATTTCTAATCATTCTCTAAGTTGGTATTGTAGATAGGCTGATGTATGAAAGTATATAGAATATGATCAGAGTAAAATGTTCAAGAGGAAAACTCATTCTTATTAAATATTTATGTTGCCCACATTTGGATTTTTGTCTTAACAGATTAATGCAGCTGAATCAAAGATAACCAATTTAATATACCTAAAACATACCTTGGAACTTGTTGAACCTTTAAAGGTAACATATGTGTGTATATTATAGAGTATATTAGGCATCATTTTTTCAACTTTTTATTCAGAAAAAAATTTAAATTTAGAAAATAATTGCAAGAATAGTGTAATGAATTTTTATATTTTTCTTTCTTTACATATATAGCACCCACATTATCATTATTAATAACTTTATTAAACCATTTGAGAGTAAGTTGCAGCTTACTAATGTCTGTATTTCCTATAAATATGGATGTTCTTGTATGTAACCATGATATAATGAAATTCAGAATAATATTGACACAATAATTTTATATAACATATACCCCGTATTCACATTTTTAAATTGTTTCAACAATGTCGTTTTATAATTCTTTTCCTGAATACAAGGTCCAATCCACAACAATGCATTGTATTTAATGTCTTTAAACTCTTTTAAACTGGAGAAGTTTCTTAGTCTATCATTTCTGATATTGTCATTTTGAAGAAATGAGAGACCAAGGAGACAGACAACTTCTTAAACAGCTTGTAGAAATGCAAATTTTATTTATAGGAAAAATTCACAACATATATCTTTTGATCTTGTAATCTGTCTGAAGAAACTTTTAAGAAATGTTGACCAAGATTTATGTCCAGTGATGGTAATTGTAACATTATTTGTATTAGCGAGAAGTTACAAGAAGAATAGAACTCCAGTAATTAGACTCTTTGTTTTCAACAAGGTTGAATATTGTGAATTTTCCCCCTCATTTCTTTTTATTCATTAATAACCACTTGTAGTTTTCATTAAGCAAAATAAAATTCCTATTTTGCCATAAAATAATGGAGAAATTGCAACTATACAAACACTTTTTGATTTAATATATTTCTAATCCAAATTTTTGAATTATATGTAGAGAATGCTAAATACAACAGAATTATATACGTACCTACCTCTATATGTAGTTGGATGTTAGCAATTAGGGGAAAGAAGAATAGAAGTCATAATGGTGAAGCAGTGAACACTTATTGATCATGTGCTTTTTTATCTGAAAAATAGGAAAGATATAATCCATATAACCCGTCCTCACCAATGTACCTGAAAAAAAATTTTTTTGTGGTACTGGGGATAGAACCCAGGGCACTTCTACCTCTGGGCTATACCCCAGACCTATTTTATTTCTTATTTGGAAACAGGGTTTCACTAAGTTGCTCAGAGCCTCACCAAGTTGCTGAGGTTGGCTTTGAACCTGTTATTCTCCTGTCTCAGCCTCCCAAGTACTGGGATTACAAGCGTGTGCTACCATGCCTGGCTGAAATATTTTTATGAGCATAAAAATGAGAACATGAAGCAAGAAAGCACTCAGTAAACTATAAAGTATTAAATAATAAAATGCTTTGCTTGAATAATGTCATAGTTTGTTATCCTTAACTATTCTTTATTTTATTCTTTAATAGATGACTCTGAAGAACTGTAGCACACCTTTATTAAGAGCTTACTATGGTTCCTTGGAAGATAAGAGGTCTTTGTCACTCAACTGTTAATAAAATATCAGATTATTCTTCTCTTCCTGATCATAACTGATTTTAAAGACTCCATTGTAGAACAATTACTTGAGTTTTGGTTAAGAGAATCATTATACCATTTATTAAAATTCTGATTATACATTTTATCTTATAAGTACAATAAATAGGGCGATAATACATTGGTTATGTGTGCTAATGGGCAGGTAGAATTGCATGAAAAAGTGAAACCCATGGACAATTTTAATATTTCCTTTTTCAGCCATTCTCCATGAAAAGACTTGAAAATATAAAAATATATTCCTCTCCTTTGTTAAATCACAAAAGGACTCGTATAACCAAAACCTAGTAGATACGGATATTGAATAAGATATAAATATAGTTTTAATTTTAATGTTGTTAAATTATTAGTAATAGCACCTTGGTTCTTGGCCAGAATGATTTGTGATACTTAAAAACATTTTATGTGAGGCCACCAACTGAGGTTAATAATAAAACCAGCTTACTTACAAATAAAATACAGAATGTTAGGAAAATACTTGTTACCAGATTTCCAGTTTGTATAATCACTGCTCTGGATTACTGATAGTTGTGAGGCTCCAGTTACACTGTGTCACAGTATATGTTTAGTCTCCTTTGCTCTTATTGGGGGGGGGGAGCATATGTTGTCTTCTCTGAATACATTATCTTTCTCCTAATGCAACTCTTGCTCGGCATATAAATGTGAGCCAGAATTTTTTATGACAGCTCTTTAGGGATATATTTTGTATTTACAGGCACAGTTAGTGTGTATAATTTGAGAGATCTGTATATTAGCAGATTTTAGAATTGCTCTTGGTGGCCTCATACTATTTTAGACTAGTCCTGACTGATGAAATAGTTTTAAATTGATACAGTCATAGCTCTAACTAATGTAAATTAAATAACTTATTGCTTAATTATTTCAAAATGCCTTTCAGCAAAAGTTTGCTATTATTAACTGGGAGTCAAGTTATAAATTAAAGTAACTGATTTACTACCTATAATTTTTTACCTTAATGTTAGGTTTGGAATCATACTTGAAAAGATTAAAACAGTAATTAATGATGATGCAAGATATATGAAAGGATGCCTGAATATGAGGACTCAGAAGTGCTATGCAGTGAGGTCTAACATAAACGAATTTCTTGACATAGCTAGAAGAACATATACAGAGATTGTAGATGACATCGCAGGTAATTTATTTTAATATATTTTTTAGGACATGCTGGGCTTTTTCTCTCTTGATAACTAGCCATGCATATTTTAATTAATTAATTAATTTATTTATTGTGGTACTGGGGATTGAGCCCAGGGGCATTCTACCTCCAAGCTACACCCCCAGCCCTATTTTTTATTCTTTATTTTTGAGACAGGGTTTCAAAAATAAATAAGGGTCTCTGAGATAGGAGAATCACAGATTCAAGGCCAGCCTCATCAACTTAGCAAGACCTTCAGCAAATTAGTGAGGACCTATTTCCAAATAAAAAACAAAAAAGGGTTGGGGGTGTAGATTGGATGGAGGCAGAATACCCCTAGGTTCAATCCACGGTAGCAAGAAGAAGAAGAAGAAAAAAGATGTGGACGCGTTATATTTCTTCTTTTCTCCAAAGTATAGAGTTACTTTCATATGATATTATATATGTTGTGTGAAAAATGTAAGCTATAAATACTAAAAGGCCTCAGCACTAGGAAAGACACCATTTTTTTAATCTAGAAGAAGTAGTCTAGTAATAATTTTAGCAAATATTTATTGATCTCCCACTACATGTAGACACTGATCTGGGTACTGGGAATACAAAGATTAAGTCCTTTCCCTCACAGAGCTTATAGTGGAAGTAGACAATGAAGAAACACATGCACAGTATGTATGCATATATATGTATATCAATATTGATAGAATTAATCATGAATATCATAATTTCACATGGATATAAGATATGAAGAAAACTGCAGAACGTTGGAGCGGTCAGTGAGTGACTACAGGATCTTCCCATACGAGGTGGCCAGGTATTTAGGAGATGGAAGTACCTAGAGAGGAGTTCCACTCACTGGCAGTCGTACAAGCTGCAGCACAGAGGCACAGGGGAACCTTGAGATGAATGAGGAAGTTTGGTGGGGTGGAATAAGACATTCCTTTACAGAACTAATGAGAGATAAAATCAGAAATGTCGACTGGGAACCAGAATTTAGTCTTTGAAAGCTAGGAGTTTGAATTTTTTTCCTCAAAGTGAATGAAGAGGTACTGAGATGTTTTGTGGAGTGAAACTGATCAAAAAATATATTTAATGAAGTTGGGTGAAGTGTGCAAATGGGACCAGTTTAAACTATTGCATGTTAATGATGTTAACATTATTTAGAAGGATGCAAAGGTTGAAGGAAAGTTTTACAGGAGTTCGTTAGGAAGCACATATGGCCATGGTAAAGGGAAATGTAGCCATTAGTGCTAAATGAGATTGTTAGCCCGAGAATGGTGATATCATTGAGAAAAGCAGAAAAATCAGGCATAATGAAGATGATAGTTTTTCAAGCAATGTTCAAATTAAGGGTCATAAAGTTATAAGTAAGCTGGGCATGGTGGTGCACGCTTATAATTCCAGTACTTGGGAGGCTGAGACAGGAGGATTGTTGGTTCAAAGCCAGCCTCAGCAACTTAGTGAGCTGTCAGCAACTTAGCGAGGCCCTGTTACCAAATAAAAAAACAGGTCTGGGGGTGTAGCCCAGAGGTAAAAGGCCCTGGGTTCCATCCCCAGTCACACACACACACACACATACACACACACACACACACACACACACACACGTTACAAGTATAAATTTAGAACTCCATAATGAGTGTGAGGTTGATAGGGAGATTCAAATTTTTTTAAGAATTTTATTTAATGAATCACCTGTTTTAAAGGAATATTTTGTGTTATAAAACATGTTTTATAGAGGGACTTTCTTATTGTGACTTAGTGATTGCAGCAATTTGTGAATATTCTCTTTTATAAAAAAGTGGAATGAATAAAATATCAAACACTAATATGATAGAGTATAAAATAGTCCTTGTTCTTTATTTTAATTTTTATGATTTTGTTTCCTTTAAAAATACTTATCAGTAGGACTATCTTTTTTTCTTTTTTAAAGAATATATATCTTTCTATATATAGATATATATATATATAAGGCTGGGCGTGGTGGCACACATTTGTAATCCCAGTACTTGGGAGGCAGAGACAGAAGGATCACAGGTTCGCGGCTAGCCTCAGCTACTTAGTGAGGTCCTTGGCAACTTAGTGAGACCCTGTTTCAAAATAAAGAATAAAAAGTAGGGCTGGGGGGCATTCTACCTCTGGGATAATTATATATATATATATATATATATTTATATATATATATATATATTTTTTTTTTTGCAGTACTGGGGATTGAACCCAGAGGCATTCTGCCTCCAAGCTATACCCCCAGCCCAATTTTATTTCTTGTTTGGAAACAGGGTCTTACTAGGTTGCTGCAAGCCTTGTTAAATTACCAAGGCTGGCTTTGAACCTGCGATCCTCCTGTTTCAGCCTCCCAAGTACTGGGATTACAAGCCTGCACCACCATGCCCAGCTTAAAGAATATTTTAACTAGCTGGGCTTGGAGGTACACACCTGTAATTCCGGCTACTCAGGAGGCTGAGGCAGGAGAATTGCAAGTTTGAGGCTTGCCTGGGCATCTTAGTTAGACCCTGTCTCAAATAAAAATAAAAAGGGCTAGAGTGTAGCTAGCTTAGTGGTAGTGTTTGCCTAGAATGTGGAAGGCCTTGGGTTCAATTCCCAGTACTACACACATACACAAAATACTTAATCACATATTTTGGGCATTAAAAATGTACAGTTTTAAAAACTATGTATAAAATGACAAGAAAATAATCTTTTGACTCTTAAAACAGAAAGAGTAATTTTCCCATTAAATTCTTTTGTTTTTCTTGTTTCTGATCACTAGGAATGATATCGCAGCTTGCGGAAAAATACAGTCTTCCTTTAAGGACAAGTTTTAGCTCTGCTCGAGGATTTTTCATCCAAATGACGACAGATTGTACAGTGCTACCCAGTGATCAACTTCCTTCAGAATTCATTAAGGTTCATTCTAGAGTGGTTAGGAAATCACTGTTCCTGATTTTATAGTTACATTTACACATTTTCTAGCAATCCTTGAGTTTACATGCTAAATTTCTGAATGGTCTGAATATTGCTTCTCCTACTCTTACCCACCTATGTAACAGTTATATCAACTTAAGAGAGACCAAACTAAGTATTTTCCACAGTTTGGGGAGCTTGCTTGGTGTGAAGAGAAAAAGGCAAATGAAGAAACAAAGTCGAAAGATTGTTTTTGAGTAGGGCGTGGTGGTACACACCTGTAATCCCAGTACTTGAGAGCCTGAGACAGAAGGATCGTAGGTTCAAGACCAGCCTCAGCAGCTTAGAGAGGCCCTCAGCAACTTAGTGAGACCCAGTTTCAAAATAAAATAAAATAAAACAAAACAAAAATTAAAATAGTGCTGGGGGTATAGCTCAGAGGTAGAAGGCCCTTGGGTACAATCCCAGTACAATACACACATACACAAAAGTTGTTTTTGATAAAAGAAGTTTGGAACTACTGTACTATCTTTTGTTTTAGGAATTTCTCTAGACATATTTGCCTACTAAAGATTTGAAAAGTGTTTCCATACTTTTGTTGGTACATTATAGTTATATATCATAGTGAGCTTCGACATGACATAAACATACATGCACAGCACTTGGTGTGTTTCCCTCCAGATCCCACCCTGCCCCCTTCCCCCCATACATGTTAGTAAGATGGATAGTGATACCGCATTAACGTACTGCATTAAGCTGCAGAGGCTGTTCTTGAACCTTCAATCCTGTCTCAGCCTCCCAAGCACTGCGATTACAGGTGTGTGCCACCATGCCCAGCCCAAAAACACTCTTTCGACTTTGTTTCTTTTTTATTAAGTTGTCTTTTTTTTAATCCTGGGGTGTTCTACCTCTGAGCTACACTCCAAGTTCTATTTTATTTTGTTTTTAATATATTTATTTATTTATTTACCTATTTATTTATTTATTGCGGTATTGGGGATTGAACCCAAGCGCATTCTACCTCTGAGATACACTCCCAGCCCTATTTTTATTCTTTATTTTTGAAACAGGGTCTAAGTTGCGGAGGGCCTCACTAAGTAGCTGAGGCTGGCCGTGAACCCAGATCCTCCTGTCTCAGCCTCCCAAGTACTGGGATTACAAGTGTGCACCGCCACGCCCGGCTTTCGACTTTCTTTATTTGCCTTTTTTTTTTTCTCCTTCACGCCAAGCAAGCTCCCCAAACTGTGGGAAACACTTATTTGGTTTTTCTTCAAAAAAGCTTTTCTCTTAAATTAATATAACTGTTACATGGGTGGGTGAGAGTAGAAGCAAAATGCAAACCATTTGGCATGTAAACTCATATATATGGACACAGCAGTATTTAAACTGTGTCTTTCACCAATTCTCCTTTTTCCCTTTCCACCTCCCTCACCCAATCCCCTTCCACTATTCTGCTGGTATCTCTCCTCATTCATCTAAAGCCCCTTTTGTTTCCTATTTTTTTCTCTAGCTTCCATATATATATATATATATATATATATTTTTTTTTTTTTTGCGGTACCGGGGATTGAACGCAGGGGTGTTCTACCTCCGCGCTACACCCCCGGCCCCATTTTTTATACATTATTTTGAAACCAGGTCTCATGAAGTTGCGGAGGGCCTCACTAAGGGGAGAGAAAGAGAGAGAGAGAGAGAGAGAGAGAGAGAGCTGAGGCTGGCCGCGAACGCGATCCTCCGGTCTCCGCCTCCCAAAGTACTGGGATTACAAGCGTGCGCCACCACGCCCCACTTCCTTTTATCATTAACAAACATTATTTAGAAGTTTTTTGTGATGCCATATCTCAAAAATTAAAGTGATTAACCTAAATACACTATATTTAGTGTATGAATCTGTATGCTTTATTTAATATGCATATTCACATTATCTTAATGTTTTTATGTTTTATAGATTTCTAAAGTGAAAAATTCTTACAGCTTTACATCAGCAGATTTAATTAAAATGAATGAAAGATGCCAGGAGTCTTTGCGAGAAATCTATCACATGACTTACATGTAAGAGCATTTGAAGTATTTGAATATTGAATTAAATTGGTTTGAAGAACTATGATAAATTTCATTAATTGACTTTTTGTCTGATTGCAGACAATTGTAGAATTATGAATGTTAGGAAAGAGAGTCTATCGTGATGAGGACCACTGAGACTCACAGAAGCTTCAGGGAAGATCTAATTGCAAAGAAAGAAAGAAAAATACTAGTATAACCAACACTTCTGTAATATGCATTCCACCATGATGTGGAACTTAGCTTTTCATGGACTAATCTTGGGCTTTATTCAGTTTATTCTTTTCCTGTGTCTGTAAGCCTTCAGCTTCTTATACCCTGATATTTCTATGGCAACATCACAATAGTGCCAGTTCTTTTGCTATTCATGAAACAGTAGCAATACAGTTAGAAGAAATAGAACATTTAGAGTTGGGCTGAGATAATAAAGAGAAAGGTTGGAATTTCAGAACAATTTTAAGGCATGGACCACAGATGGGTTCTTTGTCACTTTAAGTAGCTGTGACCTTAAGCAAAAGCTTCAATTTCCTTATCTCTAATATGAAACAGCTGAACAATAGACTTATTTGTAGTGTACGACTCAACTGTGAATATTACTTTACCTCAGGCAATGAATTTCATATTATTTTATAAAAACATTGTATGTCTTTAAAAAAATTACATGTCTTACCCAACATGTACTTTCAGGATAGTGTGCAAACTGCTCAGTGAGATTTACGAACATATTCATTGTTTATATAAACTCTCAGACACTGTGTCAATGCTGGATATGCTACTCTCATTTGCTCATGCCTGCACCCTTTCTGACTATGGTAAGTTACTTTCTTTTGAATCACCATGTTGCGTTCTGAGATTTGTATTCAATTTAAATAATTTCATATAACAATTATGTTTTACATTTTTTACTTTTATATATTTCTTTTGCATATTACCTAGACTAAGACACAACGTAAAGTAAAATTACCCTTAAAATTTATTTTATAGTTAAAAAATGATCACTCAGAAATTGGCAAATCAAAAAGAAAAAAACTTCAGGAAAATTTAAAGGTTTTCAAAATAAGAAAGTATACAGAGCCGTTTCCTTGTGAAAAATAGCAATGATTGAAATTTATAAAGTTGAAATCTAAATACTCATTAGGAGCAGTGTGAAAAATATTCATAGACAGAGAGAAATGAATCTCCAAAGTGAACATTTTCATCCACTTGCTCTTGAAATGTGACCATACCAAGATCAGGCATTATGTCATTTATTTTTGTATTTCGAGTCTACACACAAACCTTGAATACAAATGTTAAGTAATTTTCTAATGTTGAATGAATACATCAATCAAGATAGCCCTTGAAATTTCTTATCCAACTTATTAGTAATAACCATACTCTGGCATGCAAATTTATACAACTAGTGTGTGATTATGGTTGAATACTTGTAGACTTAATAGCATTAAAAACATTAAAATTTCTAATCAAAATCAATAGTAAATCAAAGGAGTACAAATAGGGAAAGAAGAACTGAAACTATCTCTATTTGTAGATGACATGATATTATACTTAGAAGACCCAACAAACTCAACCAAAAGGCTTTTAGAACTGATCAACAAATTCAGCGAAGTGTCTAGATACAAAATCAATCTTAAAAAATCAGAAACTTTTCTGTATGCCAATCATAAATCCACTGAAAAAGAAATCCAGAGCCAGGTATGGTGGCACATGCTTGTAATCCCAGTACTTGGGAGGCTAAGACAGGAGGATCGTAGGTTCATGGCCAGCCTCAGCTACTTAGTGAGGCCCTCCACAACATCGTGAGACCCTGTTTCAAAATAAAGAATAAAAAATAGGACTGGGGGTGTATCTTGGAGGTAGAATGCCCCAGGGTTCAATCCCAGTTCCGCAAAAAAAAAAAAAGAAATCCAGAAAACATTTCCATTCATGATATCCCCCCAAACAATAAACTACTTAGGAATAAACCTAACCAAGGAGGTAAAAGACCTCTACAAGGAAAATTATAAAACATTGAAAAAAGAAATTGAAGAAGATCTTAGAAGATGGAAGGGCCTCCCATGCTCTTGGATAGGCAGAATAAATATCAAAATGGCCATTCTTCCAAAAGTGATCTATAGATTCAATGCAATACCCATTGAATTACTAAGGTCATTCTTCATAGACATAGAAAAGTCAGTCCCTAAATTCATTTAGAACAACAAAAAACCCAGCCAAAGTAGTTCTCAGCAACAAGACCCACGCAGGAGGCATCACAATACCTGACTTCAAACTATACTACAGAGCCATAGTAATAAAAACAGCATGGTATTGGCACAAAAGCAGACACATAGACCAATGGATCAGAATAGAAGACTCAGAAACAAATCCACACACTTACAGCCAATTGATTTTTGACAAAGGGGCCAAAAACATACACTGGAAGAAAGATAGCCTCTTTAACAAATGGTGTTGGCAAAACTGGTAATCAATATGCAGAAAAATGGAAGTAAACCCCACTTTCTCATCCTGCACAAGAATAAATTCAAAATGGATTAAAGACCTGGAAATTAGACCAGAGACCTTGAAGCTACTTAAAGAGAAGGCATAGGACCAACACTCCCAACACATAGGCATGGGTAAAAACATTCTCAACAAGACCCCAAAGGTGCAAGAAATTAAAATGAGGATCAATAAATGAGATTGCATTAAACTGAAGAGCTTCTGTGCAGCAAAGGAAACTATCAAGAACCTCAACAGAGAGCTGACAGAATGGGAGATCTTTGCCAGATACTCCTCTGATAGAGAACTAATATCTAGAATATACAGAGAACTCAAGAAACTCACCACCAAAAAAACAAACAACCCAATCCAAAAATGGCCAAATGAACTAGACACTTCACAAAAGAAGAAATACAAATGGCAAATAAATGCATGAAAAAAAGTTCAACATCATTAGCAACCAGAGAGATGCAAATCAAAACTACCTTGAGATTTCACCTAACCCCAATGAGAATGGCAATCATTAAAAACACAAGCAACAACAAATGCTGGCAAGGATGTAGAGAAGTAGGAACTCTATACACTGTTGGTGGGATTGAAAATTAGTGCAACCACTTTGGAAAACAGTGTGGAGGATCCTCAGAAGAATGGGAATGAACCTACTATATGACCCAGCAATACCACTCCTGGGTATCTACCCAAAAGAATGGAAACCAAACTACTAGAGTAATGCACGCGTATCTATGTTTATAGCTGCACAATTCACAATTGCCAAACTATGGAACCAGCCAACATGTCCATCAACAGATGAATGGATTACAAAACTATGGGATATGTACACAATGGAATTTTACTCAGCCATAAAGAAGAACAAAATTATGTCATTTGTAGGAAATGGATGGAACTGGAAAACATTATGCTAAGTGATATCAGTCAGTCACAAAGAGTGAAAAGTCGTATGTTCTCCCTAATATGCAGAAGTTAGGGAGAAAACAGGACATAGGAGGGACTCCAGACAAAGGAGGAAAAACCTTAGATGAGTGAAGAAGGTGATCTGAGGGAGATGGGAGGGGGGAAGAGGGAAACACCTCAATGGACATGATATACATACACAAACTTATCAAAATCAATCACTATGCTGAGCATGGGAAGTAAGTAAGGGGGAGGGAGTAGGGCAGGAACTGGGGGAGGGCTCAATGAGTGCTATGCACATGTGTGCCTCTGCCACCCTGAACTTCATCAAGATGTATGATTACAATGCACCAATCAAATAAAATAAAAATTAGCAGTAACATTTCCAAATTATTATGTTAATTTATTTTGTGGGAAGTATCTTAAGAATATTTTTCACATTTCTTATGGAAATATTAACTTTTCCATTGGTATTTAGTACACTGGAACTTTTATCTTTTATATATTCTGTGGGGTCAAAACACTACTTTAGTGACCAGCTATTCTAATAGTAGTTTTCTGAAGTATTAAGAGACTTAATATAACTCTGTTTGAGTTTGAAAGGACTCATACTTGAATTCCAAAACTATAATTAATTTTTGAAAATTCCTTAAAAATTTTTTCTAATCAACCTCACTTTGATAATGCATGTTTTCAACTTTATTTTTTTTTAACGTGCTTTTATTGGTGCATTGGAGTCTTACATTGCAATGAATATCTATTTGATGTTAACATATATGCACACAGCTCTTGGTGCCCCCCC
>PVJS01047939.1:0-15252 GCA_004027185.1 Glis glis
AAAAAAAAAAAAAAAAAAAAAAAAAAAAAAAAAAAAAAAAAAAAAAAAAAAAAAAAAAAAGAAATGACCAAGCCACTCATTAAGGAAAAGAAAATAAGATGGTCGCCGGACATGGTGGCGCACGCTTGTAATCCCAGTACTTTGGGAGGTGGAGACCAGAGGATCCGGGTTCATGGCCAGCCTCAGCTCTCTCTCTCTCTCTACTTAGTGAGGCCCTCCGCAACTTCATGAGACCCAGTTTCAAAATAAAGTATAAAAAATAGGGCCGGCGGTGTAGCGCGGAGGTAGAACGCCCCTGGGTTCAATCCCCAGTACCACAAAAAAAAAAAAAAAGAAATAAGATGGTGTATGTTCAACTTCTCAATAGCAACATGCTATGCCATAGGATAATAGAGTAACATGTTGATATTACAAATGGTAAGAAAATGCACGCAAGGGTTTTCTCTCTAGCCAAATAGACACTTAAGTTTAAAGTCATACACAAATTGTTATGACTATGCAAGAACTCAGGAAGTATTTTTCTCATGCATTCTTTATGAAGAGTCCAGTAGCAAATGACTCAGACAACCCAATGACTGAAGAGGAATGGCATAAAGACTGGCAATGAGCTGGGCATTGTGGCACACGCCTGTAATCCCAGTACTTGGGAGGTTGAAACAGGAGGATCACAGATTCAAGGCCAGCCTCAACAATTTAGGAAGACTCTAAGTAGCCTAGCAAGACCCTATTTTGTTTCAAAACAGAAAATAGAAAGGGGTGGGAGTGTAACTTGGAGGTAGAATGTCCCTGAGTTCAATCCCCAGTACCACAAAAAAAAAAAAAAGAAAGAAAGAAAGGTGATGAGCATTGAATGTTGACATTAACTTGTAAAACTAATACCACATAATGGATATTAGGTTAACAGTATAGAATATAGTTATTATACAATATAATGTAACTTTAATTATAAACCAATTTTAAAAGCAATCCCTAGCCGGGTATGGTGGTGCACACTTGTAATCCCTGTACTTGGGAGGCTGAGACAGGAGGATCTCAGGTTTGCAGCCAGCCTCAGAAATTTGGTGATGCCCTCCCCAATTTAGTGAGACTCTGTTTCAAAATAAAAATAATAAAATAGGACTGAGGGTGTAGCTCAGAGATAGAATGCCCTTGGGTTCCATCCCCAGTACCACAAAAAAGCAATCCCTATAAATCAAAGATAATGAAATTAATAAACCCAACTATTCATCAAGTTGTTGGCATAAACAAAGAAAGAGGAATTATTTTGAGTGACTTTAAAATATGGTACTCTGATACATCTCTGTTATGTACCCTAAAAACAAACAAAAAATATCAAACTGCTTTTCATAATCAAAGTTTTAGTAATAATACTGGTGTTGCCATTCTGAAACTATCATATACAAAATCAGAGTTCAGAGTGCTGTATTCAAATATAGTAAAAATCAAATTCTGTGACTGGGAGGCGGAGACCAGAGGATCGGGGTTCGCGGCCAACCTCAGCTACTTAGTGAAGCCCTCCACAACTTAGTGAGACTCTGTTTCAAAATAAAGAATAAAAAATAGGGCTGGGGGTGTAGCCTGGAGGTAGATGCCCCTGGGTTCAATCCCTGGTACCACAAAAAAAAATTCTGTGACTGTTGTCAGGAGCTGAGATTTTGGGGGGCACGAGGAAAAAAAAATCTATAATGCTAACATTTCAATTGGAAATGTAAACATAAACTAATTAGAAATGTAAGTGTGAACTAATAATATGATTGAAAAGTATATACTTGTGCTCATGTATGTCACAGTTTTGTCCATTAAAAGGACTTAACAATAATTCAAATAGCAGTAAGTATCCCTAGTGTCCAGGTTATAAAATACATATTCTACTTTGCACTAAAAGAAACCAGAACTTCCTGAATATATGACTGCTTTCAGGTAGGGCAAGAAATATACAAGGTGAGACTAAAATATCTCATTGAGCCAAAGTAAGCCTGAAACATCATGTCAAAAGGATTTACAGAGCCAAATTAAAGATTCTCTACCTGGCCAAAGATGGGATAATTTAAATATCAAAGGAAAAACAACTAAATGTTTCAATCCATTAGTCAATAGTTATAATAAACAAGTTTCACTGGTCACATGTGGAAGATGCAGGGGAATCAACTCTTTTTTCTGAAAACTGTTGAAGGGAAAATGAAACCCAGCAGAGGCCGGGTGTGGCAGCGACACCTGCGATCCTAGTACTGAGGAGGCTGAGACAGGAGGATCGCGGGTTCCAAGTCAATAACTTAAGAGATACTCTGTTTAAATAAAAGACAGAAAGGACTGGGGTTGTAACTAGAGGTATAACCCCCCTAGGTTCAATCCACAGTACCACAAAAAGAAGGGAAGGAAGGAAGGAAGAAAGGAAGGAAGGGAGGGAGGGAGGGAGGGAGGGAGGGATTCAAATGGTTATTTTGCCTTTTTGTATTTGAACCATACTTTGTGATGATAAATAATAAAGAGAAATTTGGAAGTATTCTAGCTAATAAGTGAAGAAAGGGTGATCAAATTAGAATGTCCTCCTGTTTGTAAACCTTAATGAAGTAAACCCAGATCCAGGCAGTGATCATTACTGGCTGTTGATGTCCCAGGGAGCCTGCCACGCAGCATTGGCCTCCTGGTGGAAAGGCACCCCACTTAGCAGACAGTACACCAAAAGATTGAACTTAAATGGTCAGGACTTTAGCTCTCACTACCTGGTTTACAGTAAATTCAAGGAAGAGAAGCTTGTTACACTGTACATTACAGGGGTGCCCCACATTTCAGAATGAAATTCAACAGACAATATCCTGCATTCCTTAAAAATAAGTTATAATGAGACAAGCACAGTGGTGCATGCCTGTAATCTCTGTACTTGGGTGGCTGAGACAGGAGGAGTACAGGTTCAAGGCCAGCCTTAGCAATTTAGCAAGGCAGGAATGGTGGCACATGCCTGTACTCCCAGTACTTGAGAGGCTGAGACACGAGGAGCACAGGTTCAAGGCCAGCCTCAGCAATTTAGCGAGTTTCCTCAGCAATTTAGCAAGACCCTGTTTCCAAATACAAAATAAAAGAGGGCTGGGGGTTTATCTTAGAGGTAGAATGTCCCTGGGTTCAATCCTAATCCCCAGTCCAAAAAAAAAAAAAACAAACCTTAGACACTGAAACCCCTAGTGTCTTAGCAAGACTATATTTCAATATAAACAAGAAAAAACAGGGCTGAGGGTTTAACTCAGAGGCAGAATGACCCTAGGTTCAATCTCCTGTACCTTCAAAAAAAAAATAAAAAAAGAATAAGCTATAATGAAGCTATAAGAAGGGAAGAGATAAGAAATCTATAGATAAAAAGAATTTTTAAGAGATATATCAACAAAGTGCAATGTATAGACCTTATGTGGATCTTAACTCAAGCAAGTCAACTACTTAAAAATTATGAAATGATCAGACAAATCTGAACACTAATTGAGTAATTTACAAGAGATTATCATCAACGTGTTTGCGTTGAATAGTGATGCTTTGGTTATATTTGGGAAGACTTCTTCAGCTTTAGGGATGCAGACTAATCTGTGTTTGGATCAAAGAATATCATAAGATTTGCTTCAATAAAAAATGAGCCTGCCTTAAAATAATCTAGTTACAGAGAAGAGCCTAAATGGGCCAAATTTGACCTTGATCTGGTAATTGTTAAAAGTGGTAAACTTGGGCTTTAATATACTATCCTCTGTACTTTTGTAGGTGCTTGAAATTGTCCATCAGGAGGAGTTTAAAAACACACATGGTCATGTCTTTTTTTTCTATTCCAAATTTATCTCAACCAATCCATCTATAATGAGCACATTAGATTGACTTCCCAGGTTACCAAGTCATTTGAAAATGGGCCCTAAGTTGAAAGAATAAATCATACTGTAAGTGTGACATATTTCCCTTGATGTTGTTGTATATCATGTGTCAATGAATTTTAATAAACAGGAGGTGGCACAGAGATTGCTTTATACTAAACAGGCGGAAGAGAAAGCGGATTATCCCATTGACATGAACGAAGCCATTTGTCAATGCCATGGTATGGTGACATCATTTTTGAAATTATCTCATATCTTCTTGATGAAAATGTCTTCTTTCATTTTAAAATTATAATGCTGCCTCTGCATTATGGGTTCACTTAAACTTAATTAATTAAAACCTCTATTTACATAATATTTTTTTATTTTTGCTTCTGCTCACCTTTGAGTTTATTTTACCATGGCCACACCTGGCAGGAAGAAGCTGAAATTGAATTTTGCATATCTAAGTAGGTGGGAGAATTCTATATTTTCCAAACTGGAATGGCACAAAATTTTCCATATACTGCAAAAATTTATATGAAGCATCCTTGAGCCTTTTTCTCTATTATCTGAATGTTGCTTTTAGCTTCTTACTGTCATGTCATTAATTGGTCCCACATCTTATTTTATATGTTTCAGTGTCCTCCCAGCTAATTTTTTCTTAGCCAAAATAATATATAATTCTATTTTTATAGTGCATGAATAATTTAGGGAACTACTGAGGTTTTAATTAATGGATTGTGATAAAAGTATTCGAATTCAAAATTCATTATTTGGGAGAAGAAATAAACTTAACAGCCACTGATACAATGGATTTGGGTGCCCCAGGTCCACTCTTTCTCAAGCCATTGGCCCACTCAATTCATTTCTCTGGGTCTCAGTATCTTCATTCAATCCTTCATGAATAATGTTCATGCACATACTAAGTGGTAAGATTTGTGCTGGAGCTAGGAATACAGATGTGAGTGTGATGTCACAACCCCGCAGTGGTGTTTGAGTTGAGACTAGAAAAATGTGTAAGAGCAGGATGAAGAGTGGGGGACAGGAGTGTTTGGGGCAAAGATGAATTCAATGGTTCTGAGGAAAGGAACCAGTATACAATGGAGAAGCATAATTATTATTATTATTGTTATTTTTTTTTTGGTGGTACCAGGGATTGAACCTAGGGGCATTCTACCTCTGGGCTACACCCCCAGCCCTATTTTTTAGTCTTTATTTTGAAACAGGGTCTCACTAAGTTGCATAGGGCTTTACTAAGTAGCTGAGGCTGGCCACGAACTGGGATCCTCCAGTCTCGGCCTCCCAAGAACTGGGATTACAAGCGTGCGCCACCACACCCGGCGAGAAGCATGATTTTGAATGAAGGAGGAATATAAAAATGTAGAGAGGAAGCATGATTTAGAATGAAGGAGGAAGAGATGATCATGGTGGCGCATACCTGTAATCTTAGTACTTGGGAGGCTGAGACAGAAGGATGGCAGGTTCGAGGCTAGTCCCAGCAACTTAACAAGACACTCAATACCTTCGTGAGACCCTATTTAAAAATAAAAAATAAAAAGGGCTGAGGGTATAGTTTGGAAGTAGAATGCCCTGGTTCAATCTGCAATACCAAAAAAAAAAAAAAAGAAGAAGGAGGAGGAGGAGGAGGAGGAGGAGGAGGAGGAGGAGGAGAAGGAGGAGGGGAATATAGAAAAGTAAAGAGGCATACTCATTAGATGGTAGGGTTGAGCAAAATGACCCAGGAGATCCCTCCAGTTCTGCATGCTCACATAATTGTGGAGCAGTGGCTGAATGATGGAATCCTAGCTTTACCATTTGTTATCTCCATGACTGTTTGGAAATTCTTACCATTTCTAAACCTCGGTGTCCTTATCCGAAGACTGGTGAGGATCCCTACAAGGTGACTGTGGTGCTTAAATAAGATACACACTTAAAGCTCATGTTCGGCACATACTAAACATTATATATTTTAACAGTGGTGACTACTGTTAGCTTACACTTCACCCTACTCAAAGAAGTGCCTGCTTGTATTGTCTTACTTTGTTTGTTTGTTTGTTTTAGCATTGGAGATTGAACCCAGGGGCATCCTACCTCTGAGCTACACCCCCAGCCCTTTTTATTTTTAATTCTGAAACAGGTTCTCACTAAGTTGCTCAGGGTCTAACTAAATTGTTGAAGCTGTCCTCAAAACTGCGATCCTCCTGTCTCAGCTTCCCAAGTACGGGGATTACAGGTGTGTGCTAGCACAACTGACTGTATTATCAGACTTCATCTCAACAAAAGTCCTGGGAGAGACTTAAGAGATTTGTGACAGTATTTATTATTCCTGTTTCTACAAATGAGAAAACGTGAACTCAAAGAGGAGGCATAGGACATGAATGGCAGAACCTGGCCTCCTATCTTCCTGTTCAGCCCTCTTTTGACCATTACACAGTATTCTTCTATTTTAGCTTCCCTTTGAAACACAAGGAATTTCAACACAGACTTGGGATTTGTACAGATTTGTTTATCTTACAGCTCAAGATGTCAGGGTTTCCCTTTGGGTTTTTTCTATTATTCCAGCAGATCGATGTTATCCAGAAGCGGCTCTCTCCTGCTAAGCCTTTCTTTTTGGAGCGTTAAGGTTATGAATGTCCTGCCAGTCAATGATCTGTTGGAATGAGGACCAATGCGTGTTTTTAATCATTTTTATGTGCACTGAAGACTCTTCTCTGTCGTTCTTCCATTACTTTGGACTTGTGAGCTAAAGCTTTCTTTACAAGCTATTTTTCAAGAGATCGGTAAAGCTTCCGCCAGAAATTGCTCCCATGGGATGACATACCTCAAATCCTCAAATAAAAAGCCACACTATTCTTAAACTGTGAGCTCCTCTTGTCTTGAAAATTCGGTAGAAGTAGTGTCATTCCTGGCCTAGTTTTCACTAGAATTGCAGATAATCAAAAGAAACCTAAAATCTATCACAGCTTTTGGAAGTGGAGGGAAGGAGGAGGATGGGCCCTAAGGGACCTGTTGTAAAAGTCGTCCCCACACTTAGACGCTTTAGAGCTGACCTCTCTGCTATTTAAAAATGATAAAATAGAAATCCTTCTCTATAGCTGCTGTGTAGTTGGGTGTGTGAGTACAAGAACTCAAACTTAACTCTCTTCCAGGCAGAGTTCTTATTTGATCCAGGAGGAGGGATATGATGTTTTCTCTCTGACAGCCGCTGGGAAAGTACATTCAACTGAAGGGGCTCCATAACTCCATTAAGGAAATATTCTCTTCACCTAAGGTTCAGTTGGGTGTTAAATTTGCAGTATAACTAAAGATACTTTCTAAATACTAGATATCCATTCTTTTTTTTTTTTTTTGGCACTGGGGATTGAACCCAGGGGCATTCTGCTTCTGAGCCACACCCCCGGCCCTATTTTTTATTTTTATTTTGAAACAGGGTCTTGCTACGTTGATGAGAATCTCACTACTTTCTGAGGCTGTTCCTCGAACCTGCAATCCTCCTGTCTCAGCCTCCCAAGTACTGTGATTACAAGCATGCACCACCACACTCAGCTCCATTCTTTTTTTTTTTTTGAAACAGGGTCTCGCTAAGTTGCTGAGGCCAGCCATGGACCTGTGATCCTCCTGTCTCAGCCTCCCAGGTACTGAGATAACAAGCGTGGCCACCATGCCCGGCTTAGATATCCATTCTGAATATGGCAAGCATCCCTTGATTTTACTAAAGATGTTGCTCTTGTTTCTATATGTCAAACTCCCCATCACCCCTACATTTTTTCCTGATTCTCTCCACCCCAATCAGATGGGATCGTGCTTAGAATTGTGCCTCCTGACCTCATTCATGGCTTTTTGTACCTTCTTTGAGTCATGGTTGCATTTCTTAAACTATGCCTTTGTTATCTTACCTCTCTTTAATACTTACCATAGCTCCCTGCACATGGTAGATAGGAATCCAGGAAATGCAAGTAGAATTGAATTCTCCTACTTCAAACCAAAAGTACTTTATGTTCCAGAAAGAGGAGGCTTAGGAGAAGAAAATGCGTTCCTTTGAAGCCTTTGAAAAAAGATATTAACAATGATACAGCATGCTTCAAATTGTGGATCTCAGTCTCCTAAGCTTTTAATACAAGCCATAAATTTAGGCATCAAATTGTTCTTGCTACAAAAGGCAGAGGGAATGACGTCTTTGGTTATATGCTGATGATTTGGGGTTGTTTTCATGATGGGAGACCTGTCTGTCAAGAGACTCAGAGAGCTGCGTGCTGCAGAGTCATTACCGCTAGGCACAAGGCTGTCAAAGGTCTCACTTTAAGTGTGTTTCCCTGAAAATTATCCCTGGCTGTTTGCCCTGAATAGTTATATTTCAAAAATAAGATCTTCAGTAAAAATAAAAAGGCAAAAGTGAGAGGAAATGAAAACTGATGCTAGACATCATACTGGCAAAGATTCGCAGAATACACACACTAGCACAACGCTTGGTTTTGTAGGTTTCCTGACTTTACATGGACCTTGGAATGATTTCTTCTATAAAGCCAAATTTTGCAACCAGGAGACTATCACCAATAGGCCTGTTTGCTAGGTCAATCAATTAAACCAGTGGGTCCTTTAATATCCTCAATATTAGAAATCAAACGTGCACATATTGGGAGACATAAACTGTGAAATGCCTATTGACATGTTCAACAGCTGGTGATATACATTTTCTATATGTTTTTTCTGTGAGGTGCAGAATGAGATTGAGCCTCTCCCTGTCTAGCTTGACCTCTCACTTTGCCCTGACCCTGACCCACCACTACAGGTTTGTTCTCTCTCTAATCCCAGCCTTTGCATTACATTTGCAACTATAATACTTTATAATATAATATTATCTATAATATTAATCTGTAATATAATAATAGATAATTCTCATGCTGCTTGAAGGCAAAGTCCTACCTCTACTTTTCTCAGTTTAAATAGACACTTCTCAAAAGAAGAAATAAAAATGACCAATACATATATGAAAAAAATGTTCAACAACATTAGCAACCAGGGAGATGCAAATCAAAACTACACTGAGATTCCATCTCACTCCAGTTAGAATGGCATCATCAAGAACACAAACAATAATAAATGCTGGTGAGGATGAGGAGAAATAGGAACTCTTTTACACTGTTGGTGGGAGTGCAAATTAGTACACCTGCCATGGAGATCAGTGTGGAGCTTTCTTTCTTTTTTTTTTTTGCGGTACCGGGGATTGAACACAGGGGCGTTCTACCTCTGCGCTACGCCCCCAGCCCTATTTTTTATACTTTATTTTGAAACCGGGTCTCACGAAGCTGCGGAGGGCCTCACTAAGGAGAGAGAGAGAGAGAGAGAGAGAGAGAGAGAGAGAGAGAGAGAAAGAGGAGAGAGAGAGAGAGAGAGAGCGCACACGCGCGCTGAGGCTGGCCGCGAACCCGGATCCTCCTGTCTCCGCCTCCCAAAGTACTGGGATTACAAGCGTGCACCACCACGCCCGGCAAGTGTGGAGCTTTCTCAGAAGATTGGGGATGGACCCACTATATGATCCAGATATACTATTCCTGGGTATCTTTCCAAAGGAATTGAAGTCAGAATATTATAGTGATACATGCAAAGACATGTTGTTCCTGTCAGAATTCTTGCAGCTGCAATCTAAAAGATTGTCCACGTAACTTAGAGGAAAGAAGATTTATTTTCCTACTGTTTCAGGTTCAGTCCATGTGAGGCTGGGGACCAAGGATCTCAGGGCACGGTGGCAGGAAGCAGAGAGAAGGAGAGCACATGGGCTGTTCTGACACCATGGAGGCCGGAAGCAAGAGAGAGCAGGGGGAGGAGGAAACATATAATCCCCAAGGCCGCACCCCCAGGGACCCACCTCCAGCCACACCCTACTAGCCTGGGTCACCACCCAGATAAATCCATTACAGTGGATTTATCCACTGCTGGGATTATAACCCTCATGACTCAATTACATCAGCTCTAAACATTAATAAATGAGCTCTTTAGGGGACATTTTATATCTAACTATAACACGTTTATAGCACCACAATTCATAATAGCCAAATTATGGAACCAGCCTAGGTGGCCGTCAACAGATGAATAAATCACAAAACTGTGGTATATAATGGAGGAGAAACATCAGTGGAGTGAGGGAGGTGGACTAGGTGGGGGGGGATTAATGAAGGAATCACTTCCATTGACATTATGTACATATGTTAGAATACCAATGCCAATCTCAATATCATATATGGGGAAGTGGGGAGTGGGGAAGGAGCTGGGGGAAGCTCACCAAGGGCTGTGTGCATGTGTGTCCCTATCACTATGAACTACATTCTCGGGTCCCGCCCGAGAGTGGCACGAACTGACAGGGAAGTAAACGCCAACGGCCAACGGCCCGAATAAACAAACACCACGGGAGATAAGTCAAGCAAGATCTCGTTTATTAGAAAGCCAATCGCCCTTTTAAAGTAAAGGCCATAAAGGAAACTCCCAAGCAGTAGGGTGTGGCCCAATGGCACGCGATGGTCGGGTCATTACGCCCCCCTGTAACCTATCATAGGTGGAGGCACCTGTTGTCTGTGAGCACGGAAGGAGGTAACTGCCTATCATAGCCCTCCTGAGGTTAGGTGGGGCTATCCGCGGGACCTCCCTCTGAGGGGTCCGCCAGCACCATCTTTGCCATTGATATGCTGAGTCACTGCCACGTGGAAGAGGCCCGGTACTCTAGAGCAGGCTTCTGCTAGTCCACCAGGCCCTTTCATGGCACTGGGTGGATAGCCCAACACTACATGATGATGTGAGACTACAATGCACCAATAAAAGTACCTAAAATAAATATTCAAACATGTACAATAAATACTTTATGTTACTATTGTTGGAAAAAATCAGTATCAAGTAAAAAATCAATGTCAAAACCTGTCAATACCCAGGATAGGCTTTTGCATTATTTGCATCAAAAGCTCTAATGAAGGCAAAAGAGAACACTTAAACTCTTAACTAAAATGTGAACTTCTTTGGGAATTTCATCAAAATAAATTTTCATGGATATTTTCCTGTTCTCTAAAAAAAAAAAGAAGTGGTATATACACACAATGGAATTTTACTCAGCCAAAAAGAGGAACACAATTATGTCATTTATGGGAAAATGGGTGGAAGTTGAGAATATTATGCTAAGTGAGATTAGCCAGTCTCAAAGTGAATAGTTGTATTTTTGCTTTCATATGTGTAAACTAGAGAGAAATTGGGTAACAAAAGAGACCTCGGATAAGGGAGTAGAGACTCCAGTGGAGCGATGGAGGGGTTTTGGGGGGTAGAGACATAATGAAGGTAATAGTTCAAATAAAGCTATGTACATATATGAAATTATCAATCCCAATCTCAATGACATATACAGGGAAGGGGAGGGAGTGGGGTAGGATTCAGAGGGAAACACACCAAGTGTTGTGTGCATGTGTGTTCCTATCGCTCTCTATCTCAGTATGAGGTATAATTACAATGCACCAATAAATGTACAAAAATACACTAATTTGTCCCTTCTATTATTAAAACCAGAATCCAAAGACCAAATGCATTTTAATTATATGTAATAAGTACATTCAAATTCATGACTGGCAGTCCCTCTGTGTCTACATAGGACATTATACGTCTTTTGACTGTGAATTTTGTAGCAGTTCATGTTTTCCTTTTCACTGTGGCTTCCTGGATGCTTGGCCTCCAACTTGTAGCCTAATTTAATAAACACAAAGGCCTTTGTGTCTCGAAATTCTCCATAATATTTTCTAGATGGTTTGATATTGCTAATAAACTTGAATTTTCTCTGGTCTTGATTTTTTTAATTACTTTTGTATGTTGCTTTCAAAATATATCAAAATGGTTAGAGAATCAATGAGAATATAAACATACAAATAATTGCACTTTTTATAAAATGCAGTTCACAAAGCCAGAGCATTTTTTCTTCTTATTTTTAGGAGGGTAAAACTAAGACAAAAGATTAATGCCTCTTCAGAGAAATATATCCACAGTAAAATAACATCATGCCTAATAATTATCCCCTAGTAATTTGCCTGCAATCTTACCATACTCTCATCCATCTATCGTCTTGAAATTAATTATCTGTCTTAAACACAGATTAGATCACATTACTTCAATAATTTACATAATGATATTACTTACATAATTATCAGTCTTAAACAAAGATGAGATCATTTTCTTTCCTACTCAGAAACTTTACGTGCTTTATTACAGAATGAAGTCTGAGCTCCTAAGTGTGGCTTTCAGAGTCTTCAAAACATGCCCCTGTTTTTTCTGCCAGACCTTAGCACCCTGCCCACCACTAGTGCACCTTCCCCTTAAGCAAACCTGGACCCTGTGTTTATGGAGGTGGCCTGCCCTTCCCTCCCCGCCTTCTAGACTCTCCTCCCTGCATTTCAAAGTATTCAGAAAATAACTTCTACGGCCTTATTTCTGACCTGCCATATTTCCCTGCCCAGATTGATTTTAAGAGTTGACTCATTAATGATTATGAACATTTTATTTTATAACAACAAAACAAATTTGTCTTCTAATTTTTTATTAACATCAAAAATTCTTGTTTCACCATCTCTCCCCCAAATTCAGCTTAAGAACAGTATCCTTTAGCCCCAACTAAGCTCCCTTCTGTGATTAATCTTTACTGTCTAGCATATTTGGAAGTAATACGCCTTAGTGATCCAGAGATTTAGCTTTGGAAACATCTGAATTTGCATCCACCCCACCTACTTAACTTTGTTGTTAAAATAAGATAATACTTGAGGCTTTAAAATATGTCCACAACGCTAGAACAAAAATTGGAAGCAAAAGGGACTTCAGTCAACTGAGGAGAGAAAATAGTAGAATAGCAGAAGGGGACTAGAGGAGGGAAGGATACGGGAAGGGACCTGTTCAAATAACACTATATTCATGCAAGAAGGTGTCACTACCAACCTCACTGACACATATGGGAAGAGGGGGGCAGGGGGCGAGCATATGGAGAGAAATACACCAAGTGACGTGTGCATGTGTGTTTGTATCACTTTGAATTTCACTATGATGTATAACTACACTGCAGCAATAAAAGTATTAAAACATAGGTCCACAAATTCTTTCACAACCCTGCCATAAAAAGGCAGAGTCTATAGACCCTCCTCTTGAAGCTAGGTATGTATGCTTATGACTTGTTTGTAAATAATATAATCCAAGAGCTATGACCCTTGCTAAATTCTGAGACTAGTTTCTGAGATTAGGTTTAAAAAAGTGATGCAACTTATCATGTGAGACTATAATGTACCAATAAAAGCATTAAAAATTAAAATTAAAAAATTTTTTCATATATATATTTATTTTTTATTTTTTATGTTTTTATTGGTGCATTGTAGTCTCACATCACAATGAGTATCAGTTTGGTGTTAACATACATGCACACAGCTCTTGGTGTCCCTCCCCCCTGCCTCCCTCCCCCACATGTAGCACTGAGAATGATGTTGGTATAATCTCATATGTACATATTGTTTATGATAGTAATTTCATAGGTTCACTTCTTTCTTGCCCTTCCCCTTCCCTTGTACCCCTTCCCTTGTACCACTGAGGGTTCTCTGTTGTCATCGGAGTCCCTTTTGTGTCCCCACTACTCCCTAAGTTGCGCATATTAATGAAAACATATGTCCCTTCTTTTTTTGTGATTGGCTAATCTCACGTAACATAATGTTCTCCAAAATTTAAATTTAAAAAGTGATGCAGCTTCTGCCTTGTTCACTGAGATATGCCCTTTTGTAATCAAAAGAATACAAACAACAATAAATGCTGGGGAGGATGTGGGGAAATAGGAACTCTTCTACACTGTTGGTGGGATTGCAAATTAGTGCAGCCACTATGGAGATCAGTGTGGAGATTCCTCAGAAAACTGGGAATGGATCCACTGTACAATCCAGCTATACCACTCCTGGGTATCTTTCCAAGGGGACTGAAATTAGAATAGTATAGTGATACATGCAGGTCCATGTTTATAGCAGCACAATTCATAAGAGTCAAATCATGGAACTAAACTAGTGCCCATCAACAGATGATGGATTACAAAACTATGGGATATACACACAATGGGATTCTACTCAGCTACAAAGAACAAAATTATGTCATTTGCAGGAAAATGGATGGACCTGGAGAACATTAAGTGAAATTAGCCAGTCACAGAAAGTGAAGGGTCGTATGTTTTCTCTCATCTGTGGAAACTAGACAGTAATCTGGATACAAGAGGGCTTTTATTTATTTTTTATTTATTTTAATTTTTGCAGTACTGGGGATTGAACTCAGGGGCATTCTACCTCCAAGCTACACCCCCAGCCCTATTTTTTGTTCTTTATTTTGAAACAGGGTCTCACTAAGTTGCAGAGGCCTCACTAAGTAGCTGAGGCTGGCTGCGAACCCGGATCCTCTGGGCTCAGCCTCCCAAGTACTGGGATTACAAGCATGTGCTGCCACATCGGGCTACAAGAGGGTTTTTAGATAATGGAGGAGAAATCCCAGTGGAGCGATGGAGGGGGTCTAGGGGAGGTTGGTGGCAGAAGGAAGGAGGGAGAACTAATGAAGAAAGCACTTCCAATGATGTCTTGTACCTATGTGAAATGACCAATGCCAAGCTCGATATCTTGTCTGGGGAAGGGGAGAGAGAGAGACAGAGACAGAGAGAGATGCCCCTTTGGAGTCTCTAGTGATCATGTAAAAAGACCAACTCTTCTGAGGCCCCATGCTATAAGGAAGCCCATGTTGCATGAAGAGCCCTGTGTTAGGTTTCAGTAGGAAGCCCAGCTGAGGTCCCTGCCAACAGTCAGCATCAGTTGCTAGACATGTGGATGAAGACACCTCTAGATGATTCTGGCCCTCAGCCATAAAGTTGTCATCTTCTACTTGAGTCCTCCCTGTTGAGGACCTAGACATCCTGGAACAGAGACAAGCCATTCCTACTCTGCCCTGGCCAAACTCTTGAGCCCCAGACAAAAGCACGAGGAAATGGTTGCTATAAGACACTACTTTGGCAGGTAATTTTCTATGTAGCAATAATAACTAAAACAAATTGTAGGTGGAGCGATACTACATAGAAAACCTAAAGTGTGAGGTATTGGCATTGAGACCATTGTCTGGCAGTGGCAGAGTGGGTCTTGAGGATACTGTTAGTGGAAGCCCGACAATGCTGGGGAGGTTACTGGTGAGGGCTTGAAGAAAAGCAAGGGAAGTTGGGCATGGTGCCACATGCCCATAATCCCAGTACTTGGGAGGCTGAGACAGGAGGATCGCAGGTTCACAGCCAGCCTCAGGAGAGGAGAGGACAGGAGAGGACAGAAGAGGAGAGGGGAAAGGGGAAGGAGGAAGGCAAGGGCAAGGTCAAGGGGAAAGAGAAGAGAAGAGAGGAGAGGGAAGGGGAGGG